>OY725329.1:48408142-48506099 GCA_963242795.1 Inga leiocalycina
TTATTTTAATTAATTTTCTTAATATCTCTGAAAAAAAATCAACTCTGTCTTATATTTAAGATCAGAGAGAGTAACATTTACAATGTTTCTAAAAGGACAATCATCTACACATCCTCTGATCAGAGAGAGTAACCAAATCAATAGCTTCTATGTAGTTAGTATACAACACAATATAAACCGAGATGTTAGCTTACATGTCATGAAGCTTGATACATTCATCTTGCCGGTTCCCATAATCATGTCTTTGGAGTAGTGATTGGCATAGAAAGTACACTTTCTGGTCAAATTATAACCCAAGCAAAGCCTGCAACAGACTACTATGGGGATATAGAGATATGTTTTAATCCCTACGAAGACTCTAATTAGTAATAACATCAGCAACCATATTTGATTTTCTAGAACTATACCAAACCAGTTACGCCTCATCATCTCTTTTATGCAAACCCAAACTATGGAAAACACATATTTGGATGCTGTCATCTGTGAGTCTATCCACTAGCAGCTTGCAATTAGACTATTAAAAGAAAATTACTCTTTAAGCCAAGATCCTAACTGGTTTGGAAGGTGGGTGGGAAAATTTTTTTGAGTTATATTTAAAAAAAAATTAAAAAGTGGGGTTAAAAGTTTTTAACTAATTATTCTTGCTCTTTTATCTTATATCTTATCTTTGTTAAAATTTTATAACTCAACTTCTCCATTTATTTTAAATACAACTCAAACTTTTTTTTTTCTATCCTCCTCTCCAAATATCTCGTACCGAACAGCCTCTTAAGTTAAGCTCATTATTTAGCTTCAAGATCAAGAGGATAGCAATTTCCAAGAAACTTTAAGAAAAATACTACAGTATTTTGTTGTTCCATAACAGATCCGTTCACATTGCATTTAATCCATCCTTCTAGGTGTCTAACACATTCATTGGTTCAGTGAACAGTGATGAAGTTGTTTACCACTAAAGTTTCTTGGGCTTGAAACACACAATTTTTTTACATATTAAGAACTACTTGAAAAGGCTCATTTAGGTTAATATAGTCTGGCTGAAATATACGCAAGTTCCTCCAGTTCCAAAGCTTCTAAAAATCTGAATAATTTAAGAGCAATTGGGAAAAGAGAAAGAATGGTGAGGGAAAAAATGAAAAAGAAAAGTATTCTCAAGAAAAATGAAAAAAAAAAAGGTTAAAAACAATAATGAGTTTAACGGATTTTAATTAAAATATATAATAATATAAAACTAAATATTTTACATCAAGAAATTCGAAAATGTTGGCAGTTTTAAAATTTGAGACATAATGTCGAAATTTTGGAGGAAAAAACCCATGTTCAAGTATGGGTACTTTTCTTTGATTTTTAATTTGGTATATTTGTGTTTTACTCTTTTATTTAAATGCTTTAATTTTATTCTGTTAGTACTCTTAACTTATGTAGAAGAGCTAATAGTACTAATAGAGCTAAGTTGCTGGAACTACTAATGTTAACTGAGCAAAATAAGCGTTGAAAATCTGATCTTATTGAATACAAATAATGTGCACATATAGATGAGAAAAAGATAAGTCCAGGTAACCCTAGATATTTTCTCTCTATAATATCGGAGATATCAAGTAGAAAAGAAATTTCAATGCTATACTACCTCATGTGCTCAATATATCCACTTTATAGCTTAAAGTGGGGTAGTATTAGATATATCAATGCTATATATATATATATATATATATATGATTCTATGATATAATAATTTTATAATATGTCTTATGTATCTATATACATGTGTATATTATTTTTAGGGTTAGCGTGCAAATCTACTCGTGGAGTATTCTGTCACGAGCACTTGAAATCATAAGTTTTTTTAGGGTGTAAAAGTATACATAAAATTTTTAGAAGATTTGGACGTTGACTTTGGTGATGATGGACAAGCCATCCTCAACCTCTCCTCTTCATCACTCTTCTCTGTCTCATTTCAATATATAAATAATTTATAATGAGAGTGCCCCTAATTTGCAACTTGTTAATTCAAAGGCAAAACCATTGACGAGGAGGTGCAACAATTATGTCATGTAGAAGAGCATGTAGTGGCAGATAGCTAGGTCTACTCACTACTGGGAGCAAAGACATTGTGCACTGTGTGTGAGAACTATTTGTTAGACAGACAACGTGGGTTGGCTTAAGGATTGTGACATTTTTTCACTATTTTGAAAACTTTATTTATATTTTACATCATTTTCTTGAATAATTTTTTTACACAGCAATCAAATTTAACAGCCAAGACATGTTTGCACAATTTTATAAATTTTATGTGTATTTTTTTATCGAAGAAAAGTTTATGATGTCAAGTGTCCATAGTAGAATACATCATTGGTAGATCTTCACCTTATAAAATCTAGTAGGATCTTTTTTTTAATCAAAATTGAAGATAAGGGATGGCCCCACATATTGTAATGGCAGAAGAAGAGAGGACAATCACCCATGACTCTATAAGTTGGATCCAAGAAATCAACACATTTATATATTGTGTATGAATACCTATGTACCATTCTAATCATATTTTTAAGTTCTTTTTAATTAAAAAGTTTGATTCTATTTATAAGTTCAGTTTCAGGATAATAAATACATTTTGTAATTTTTTACCCTTATTAATTGCAATAACCAAAAATAATTTATTCATGTTAACTTTTAAATCCAATAATAAATATTGACAAAATTGAAAATTTAGCTCATATTTAATGAGTTAATTAGCTCTTTTTGGTATGTGAAAATTGATTAAAAAAGATTTATAAATAAGATCAAAATGAAACTCTCAAGAATATCACGTTGTTTGTGCTCTGACCAATTAACACGGAACACATAAATTAGTTTTAATTCAAGATGTCTCTCTTTAATTATTTTGCTGAAAAAAAGCCTTCCCTTTGTCTCCCAACCCACGCCCCCTTCTTCCGCCCAACTTTTTCACCGACGCAAAGGTTTCTTCTTCTTCGACCTAACCCCTCACCGAAGTCTCCTCTGACCCGAACACCTCTTCTATCGTGTTCTCATCCTTCCTCCTCGTCCACAAAGCAGCAAAAAATCTAATTTTAAATCTAAAAATCCCAACCTGAACGAGGACAGTGTGCTATAGCAAAGGAGGCGAGCCTTGACTAATGACGGTCATGGAGGAATCGAGCCTTGGATTCAGAGAATTGTGAATAGAAAGAGTCGATGAGCGATCCATAGTATCATTATTATTCTTTCCGTTTGTTTTCAACCCAATATACGATGAGCCTGTTTATGCTTGGCCTTCAACAATAGTTGAACCCTTGCTTTTGGTAAAAAACAATACCCAGATTTACCGAATCTGCAGAATGAAAAAGCCTTGCTTTTATAATTTATTTAGATGGAGGTTATATGTTTCGTTGCCCTACTTTATAGATTGAAAAGGCCATATTTAGGGTCTGTTTGGGAACTCATTTGGAGACTAAAAAAGCCCATTTGGGGGTTAAAAGCCCCAAAAGCTCATTTGGTGTGTTTGAGAGAATGTTGGTAATGGCTGGGCTTCTGCAGAAAATGGAGCTTTTATCAGATGGAGATTAAAGCTGCTTTTACTCGGATAGAGATAAAAAAAAGTCACTTCTGCCACCGCAAATCCAAACATAAATTACATATACAATCTGACTTTTTTTCTATATGACTTTTTTAAAAGCTCATTTGTAAAAAAGATTCCTTCTCCACCGCTAATCCAAGACACTTACAGAATTCGTGCTTAACTTTTGAAATTGCTTAAGAGATAATTTAGTGTGAATTTGATTTTGAGGAAGAAACAAGCTGTCAGAGAAGGTGGGGGCGACAAGACCCATAGATGGAGAGGTGCGTGGGTTAGGGGGAGGGCATTTTATTTCTCGCTTTCAGCAAAATTAAAGAGTGACAGCTAAAAATAGTTTATGTGCTGTGTTTTAATTGGCTAGAGAATATAGATGACATGTCACCATGAAAATATGTAAGTATTCTTCTATGTTTTTGAAAATATGGGCCATTAGGAAGGGACCAATGGGCCTGATCTGTCATGGCTTTTGTCAGGTAAAATATGAAAGACTAAGTGTGTGTTCTGATTAGCTTTTGGAGAATAGCTTTTACAATTTACGAGGTAAGTATGTGAGAGGAGTTTTGTCTCGATTTACGGAAAAGTGCTTCTGAAACCATGATTTTGGAGGTAAAAGAACACACACTAAGGGTGTGTTTGGTTTGAGGGGAGGGTAGGGTGGAGAAATTACCATTTTGGATAAAAGAAACTTAAAATTTACCCTATCATTTTTTTAAATTTTGGTTTTCCGCCCAAAATTTACTTTCTCATTCTTTTTAAATTTTGGGTTCCCACCCAAAATTTAAATTCTTTCAACCCAAAAAGGTAATTTACCCACCCTCTCATTCCCTCTCTCTCCTCCCCTCCCCTCAAACCAAACACACCCTAAGTCACTTCGGGCCTGTAACTATTCTTCGGACAAGCAATAATGCAAGTGGCAAAGGTGACGATGACATAAAGATTGAGTCATGTTTGTATGTTAGGAGAGTTGATCATCTTTTTCATTTTCTTATTAGTACTCATCTCCACCCTTTAAATTAAAAAAAAAAAGAAGATATGTCATGGCTTTTGTCAGGTAAAATATGAAAGACTAGGTCACTTCGGGCCTATAACTTCTTTGGACAAGCAATAATGCAAGCGGCAAAGGTGACGATGACATAAAGATTGAGTCATGTTTGTATGTTAGGAGAGTTGATCCTCTTTTTCATTTTCTTATTAGTACTCATCTCCACCCTTTAAATAAAAAAAAAAAGATTCATATTTCATATTTTATAAAATTATTATTATAATATTTTATAAATGATTTTTTTATTTTGTTTGTGTTGTAGTTATGAATTGAATAGTTTTCATTGTTTAAATTTATTTATTTATTTATGTTTATAATAGTAATTTTATAAAATATTAAATTGGAATGATCTAATTTCTTCATCTGAATGTGGATATGAGATTTTTAAAAGAAAATGAGAAAGAAGAAAGGGACAAAACCCAAACCTTATATTTTGTGGGTTAGGACTTTTGAAATTTCTTTTTCCACATGTAGTTACCAACGGCAGTTTGTTCTATTGGAAGGAATTTTGGTCATTTAAATATAAGATTTTAAATTTGAGTCCATGATAACGAAAAAAAAAATCTTTGCTCAAGGTTAACCAAATTGAGCTCAACAATGTTCAATTGGCCTAATCATATAGCTTTATAAAAGCAATTAGTGCAAGTCAATTTTTTCTTTGTGCTCCACAAACCAACTCGCTTTAAAAACCCACTTCCCCCATCGACCCACCCGTACAAATAATTAGTCCAAGTCATTTGCTTTGTCCCCCGCAAACCAATTCTACTTTAAAAAACCACATCCCCCCACCCCCATTGGCCCAAGTCACTTTGCTTTAAGAAAAACAATTCAACTTTGAAAAGTCGTCCACATATGTTTTACGTGTGAATGATCTTATGATATATTTTAGATGGTTGTGAATATTAGTTGAATTTGTTGTGAATATTAATTATGTGGATATCTATTGACTCATATCTAAACCAACTTGCTCCTCCAGTCAACATGACCTTTAAAACAGACGCTAATGTTCATACAGAAGGCACTGTTTATACATACGGCACTGTAGCAATATGCGTTTTCCAATGTTCATGCGCATTTTTGTTTGCCTATAAATACAAATCGTAGGCTGAGTATTTTGTACATACAAGTGAATGGAAATTTCTCTCAATTTTCTCTCTTGAATTTCTCTCTTCTTTACCTCTTGTTCTCTATTATCATTGATATTTTCATAACACATTATTAGCATGAAGCTCTAACGAAGGTATGATCTTCTTATTGTTTCTTTAACAATTTCATATACCTTGTTTTATTTGATAGATGTGGGATAATTTGAACCACTATATGGAATTAGAGTGATACTTTTACTCACCATTATAAACATCGGGTTCCATGGCTAAGATTGGAGATTGTTATTGTTTTTGTATCATGTATATATCCTTTACAAGTTCTTTTATGTTATTATTGTTATGGTCAGAAGCTATGCACATCTGATTCTTGAAATCATATAACTAGAAGTCATATTGTTTTTATTTTGATATAATATGACCAGAAGCCATATAGATTTATGCTGAAGATAAATGGCCAGAAGTCATATAGATTTAATTTCTCATCATGAAATTAATTGGTTCAAAGCCATGGGAATGATTGGCCTGAAGCTATGAGAACTAAATGGCCTGAAGCCATAAAGTTTTAATTTTGTTGTAATATTTTAAGACCTATTTCTTGTCTTTACGAATTTCCTGTTATTATATTGCGCTTTTACATTTCATATTTTAATGATTCTCGTTTATTTTTTTAATTAGTCTGAACCATATCAAACCTTGCAAAACTTAATTTGTGGCTTTTGTCATTATCAAAAAGAACTATTTGTTTTGAATGCTTGATCCATGATTTTTGTACACCACCATTTACATGAAGGCCTCAAAATTGAATATTTGAGCATAAAAGACCCATTTGTTCTTTGGAACAATTTAAAAAGAAAGTACTCCCTCCGGTTCTAATTATAAGACAAAGTTGACTTTTTTTGGAGAAATTAAGGAAGCCAATTAAATTACTTTAGAGTATTTATATTTTTATTGTTTTCTCAAAACTAATTAATTTAACTAATAAACTAATATATAATATAAGGATACTAAAAATATAAACACTCTAAAGTAATTTAATTGACTTCCTTAATTTCTTCAAAAAAGTCAACTTTGTCTTATAATTAGGACCGGAGGGAGTATGACCAATAGAAGATGGTCATCCTTCCAAAAGCTCATTATAAATGGATACATCTCATTTACTCCTGTAGTAGCAATATTGTGAAAGAGATTTAAGAAATATGTTGAATTAATTTCTTGCCTCCATGTGGCAAACAAAACAATGAGCATTTATTAAAAAAAAATATGAATCCCATCCAACAGGCTCGAATCCATTCCTATAAGCGAATGCAGTAACGAATGAATCTAATTGTGGCTATGGATGTGGAAGTATACGTGGCTATAGCCGTGGGCATAATTGTGTTGGTTCAAATTCCCACCTGAAGTGAGGAAAGGTTAAAATAAATCATATTGATAAGACTGAGAATTCTGAGTATGATAGTATGAATATTTATCCATTTGGATGGTGCAAAATTCTTAGCATAAATTATATTTGTCTATATGAACATATATGCTTTAGTATGTTTAAACTTGAACTTGCTTCTATGATATGTATTTCTTTTAATTTTTTTATGTCTCTTTTAATAAAAATGAATCTTATTGGCATTAATTCTAAAGAATTATGTCTCATTGATAATGCAACAACCCACACCATACTCATAAATGATAAATATTTTTCTTCCTTAGTAATGGAAAAAGCCAACGTTCAGACTATATCTGTTAGTATAAATTTGATTGATGGCTAGGGAGGAGCTAAAATTTGTTATCTGAAGGAACAAAACTATGCATTGGTAATGCATTTTATTCTACCAAGTTTGAATGAAATTTGTTGAGTTTCAAAGATATCCGCAGAAATGGATATTATATTGTTAGCTGTCTAGCTTAACCGCAAGCACACATATCATCACAAGTAGTATAATAATATCATTCCTATGAGGACTAAGGCAAAAATGAGTTAATTATCACACTTAGGTTCTTAATTAGCTTGTGTGAGAGTAATTTGAAAGAGATTTTATATTTAATAATTAATTGATTTAAAAGAGAATTTATTTGAGAACTTCAAGATAGGAGGAACCACTACTACAAAAAAATAAAGTTGTGGCGCTTATAATTGCATTAACTGTGGCGCTAGAGAAATGCCATATATCTGAACGCTACTAAAAGAAGCTGTGGCGCTTGAAAGCGCCACAAAATTTAAATTTTTTTTTTAAAAAAATACCCTCCTATGGCGATTGTTGATGCAACTGCCACAGGAGACCCCCCTTCCTGTGGCGCTTCCTCCAACAAGCGCCACAGGAGGGTAATTTTTTAAAAAAAAAATTTAAAAAATTTAGCTAAAGAAATTGTTTTATTTTAATTTACAAAATAATATTAATTTTCCAAATTTATTTTCAAAATTGAAAATATTGAGACCAGTGTTAAACTAGAAACTGTTGGCAAAAAAGTTAAGCTAAAGAAATTTATATTATGATACAAATATTATATTTTTCTTAATCATGCGTAAGGACTAGACTATTTTCTTTTAAATTACTAAAATAAGGTTTTTTGAAATTAAAAATTTTTTCAGGCAAAAAATGTTAAAATTGCTTATGCCTAATCTGCAATCAAGTACTCCGGATATGTAAAGATATCTTTTATCAACATGCTAAAGGCATCACGAGACATGGTCCACTTTTAGTTTTTCTTTTCTTTTGAAATATTATTTTTTTGGATAACTTCTTTTGAAATATTATATATATTCTCCTCTTTTTAAACACAAATTAGAACATAGATATCAATTTGAAATAAAAAATTGCAGAAATTATATGCCAATTTTTTTAAAAAAGGAAGAAGCACGTTGAACTTACAAGCTTAATTGATCAGTGCAGTGGAGTGGGGGACCACGTTGCCTGTTGGTGTCGCAATCTTGAGTGAAGAGGAGGAGGAGTGGGGATGGCAGTTGAAACAAAACAAAGAAGTAGATTCGATGATGAAGACGTGTTTGCATGTGGGTATGTTTTTAAGTGTGAAGATGATAGAAAATGGAGGGAGGGGGTGACGGTCGTCCACTGCAAGAAGCTGTAGTGTAGATGAAAAGGGAAAGTGAGAGAGGAGGGAATAATTAAAGTGGGATGAGTCAAAATAAATTAAAAGAGAAGGAAGGAGGCCACTGTACGGGAAGGGGAAAAAAGAGAAGGGTAGAAGCGGAGGGAATTGTGATTAGTTAGAAGTGGATAGTGTAATCCATTAAAAAGATCAAAAAATATTTTTTTTTTTTATATAAGTTGAACATTTTGACAAAATTTTTTTTATTTAATAGGATCAGCTGTGGCACCTGGAACAGCTGGTCATTTTTTATTTTTTTTGGTAGTACCTACACCAAAAATTTTTTTGTTTAATAGATCAGCTATGGCGCCTGGATTCCAGGCACCATAGCTGGTCATTTTTTTTTGGTAATATCTACGCCAAAATTTTTTTTTTGTTTAATAGATCAGCTGTGGCGCTTGGATTCCAGGCGCCACAGCTGGTCATTTTTTATTTTTTATTATTTTTATTATTATTATTTTTTGGTAATACCTACACCAAAAAAATTTTTTTTATTTAATAGGATCAGCTGTGGCGCCTGGAATCCATTTTTTATTTTATTTTTTATTTTTTATAAGGAATAACTGCGCCTAAAACTATAAGGCTTTAGAATCATAAAGGCACGAGGCAGCTAGCCTTCTTTTTTTTAATATAGAAGAAGTTGTGGTGCCTGGAAGCTGGTAAATTTTTTTTATTTATTATACAACCAGCTGTGGCACCTGATTTTCCAGGCGCCACAGTTGGTAGCATGCACCCAGTTGTGGCGTCTGCCTTGGCAGGCGCCACAGTTGGGCCTACCAGCTGTGGCATCTAGTTCATCAGGCGCCACAGTTGGTACCCAAAATTTAAAAAAAATAAAATAAAAAAAGAAAAAGAAAAGAAAAAGGCAGTAGTGACACTTCTTTAAAGAAGTACCACAAAATGTGCGTCACCTTTCAACCTTTTTGTAGTAGTGAACTTAGGGTTACTTATTCTTATTGTACTTCATAAGACTAACTTAAATATTAAATTGATAATGAAAATATGTGCTTGTCAGAGGTCCAAAATTAATTGATAAAGCTTTTTCAAGTCAAAACCAATTTTATATTCTCAATTAACTTGCGCAATTTCTTGTCTTAGTTAATGAAAACACTCATTAAGATCTATCCTCAATTTGGCAATGCTAGGCTAATAGATATATCTCTATTCAATTAACAAACCATCCATTTAACCCCTAAGCTTCAAGTCTAGTACGAATTTATTTAAGTTCTACAATTAAATTAGCTTTCTTAAGCATAAGTCAATTGAACCCAACAATATAAGGGGTGGCCAATCGCCCAGAAGCATGAAGCACGGGATAAAATCAACACATAAATTTCATTAATAAATAAAAGAAATAAATAACAAAGTCTTAATCCATCTAATAGTTCAAAGCAATCCTATAATAATAAATTTAGCTACTCATAGTCATAACCAAAACCAAATCAAAGCAATAATAATCCATAGCAAAATAAGAGTTAACTAAAAGGAAAGAGAAGAAACTAATAAAACCAAAAGATTGGGCTTCAAATTTCTTCTAAGCTTCAATTGCCCCCAATTCTCCACAGCGTCCTTTGATCCAGTGGCGCTACTGGGCTTCAAATCAGTCGCCTCCACAGTCCTCTCATTCTCCCGTGAAGATGATGACCAAACCCAAATGCCTCTCCTTCCGTCTGTACCCAAACGTGTGTTCTACTCCTCTCCTCCTGAAGAAGCTTAAGCCCCTATATATAGGTCAGGTTCTTAGATCCTCATGCAATATCTCTTTAGCAAAATAAAATCAAACAAAAAGATTAAAAAAAAGTAAAAAGATAAGAAAATAGATAATGATAATAATAAATAATGATAATGATGATAATAACAATAACAATAATAATAATAATTGAAATATCTTTTCCTTTTTATCTTAAGTTATTATTTTTATTATTAATATCATTATTTAATTTTTATCCTTAATATCAAAATCATTATTTTTATCCTAAACTTTGATATTTACAATGAAATCCCTTTAAATCAATATCTTATCAAAATCTGACTAAAATCCCTTTGATTTATTATAGATGACTTCCAAATATTTTAAAATATATCTTAAAATTATCTAAAAATTGGGAGTCATCACACCCCCACATTTGCATTAAATCTTGTCCTCAATATTTTAATTTGTAAACCACCAAAGAAAATATTGGAAGCAAGATTTTAAAGAAAACATTATAAAAGTAAAACCAATTTAAACTCTAAAAAATTAGACCTTTATAGAATTCTTTTCCACATTCTAAAATTGCAAGTAGCAAGGCAAATATCTTGGCAAAAGATAAAACACTATAGAATGTCCTTCACAAGGCAAATGTTTACACTCATCTCTTAATATAATTAAGGGCTTCTGTTTCACTCAATTCTGTTTATAGCAACTCATCTAACATAGGCTTGTCTATCATCTCAATATCTACTTTATTATCTCAATGCATACATAAATCGAAAAGACTTGATAATGGATAAAACTTTAGTTAATGTCAAGTAGTTCAATAAAAGACATGAAGAATGAAGGGAAATTTTATGAGGAATGAACATTTTATTTAAATTTATTTATTTTTTGTTTCTTTTTTTTAGCCATTGGAGGTCCCCTTTTGAAGAGACCTTGCACATGGGTGATGCAGTACCGGTTACTTTTTTTTTTTATCTTGAGTTATTGAAGGTCCCCTTTTGATGCAACCCTATATATATGAGGGACGCCCAAGGGCGTCCCTCATTCAAAAAAAAAATTTAAAAAACTTTAGACGTCCCCAACGTATATGGGGACGTCTAAAGTATGACTTTAGAGGTCCCTAATCTGAATTGGGGACGTCTAAAGTAAAAAAAAATTAAAAAAAAACTGAACAACTTTAGGCATCCCTAAATTAAATTGGGGACGTAAAAAACAATTCAAATTTTTACTGACAGTCTTTATTTGTCAGTCTGATACTACTTTTACACTCATCTTTCTTTTCCCATCGCCGCAAACATAAGAAAAGCCATTACCACCACGCGTTTTAACTCTTGCTTCTTCTTCTTTATATGCTCATTTTACTCTTGCTTCTTCCTTTCTCTCTCTTTTTTTCACCTCCAGATCTGTTATGCTTTCTTACTATTGTTTATTATTTTATCCTCTTTCTCTTTTTTCTTTGGGTTTTCCTTCTACTTTATTTTCTAACTCGTGTTGTTATGGTTTGTAGATTAGGACTCTGAAACATGCTTCATGGCTACGTTCCGCTGAGAAAACGAGAATCATCTCTCCCTGTCGCTCTTCTCTATTTATTATTACGAGAAAATGAATTTCAATAATAGAAGGAGATAAGTTTTTTGCAACTAATTCCTCTTATTGTTTTCATCTTCTCCCTATGAGATTTCAGCTTTGGAGTTATTATTGTGTAGATTTGGATTTCAGACATTAGATCTGTAATTTTATTGACGATGATATGTAATTTCTGGTTTTAAATACTGTTCAGTTCAGATCTGTAATATAAACAATGTTTTTTTTAAAAAAAGCACTTTAGAGGTCCCCATTTTAAATTGGGGACGTCTAAAGTGCCACAGTGACACTTTAGAGGTCCCCATTTTAAAATGGGGACCTCTAAAGTGTCACTGTGGCACTTTAGACGTCCCTTACTAAAATGAGGACATCTAAAGTCCATACTTTAGACGTCCTTTTATCTACGGATGTTATTGCCATTTTTTACTACGTCGCTCACATAGATGTCCCCTTATTTTCAGACATTAAAAGGCCTAAAAAAGGGACATTAAAAAAGTTTTTTGTAGTAGTGTTTGTTGCGCCTAATTTTTGCTCTTTGAATCTGAAACCTCTCTTCTTGGTGTGATTACTCTTTGAGCTCGGTCATCTTCACTTGATCTCATTCTCATGTTTATTGCTGCGGGGCTCTCACCCTCACACTAAATGAGTTTATCGCCGCCACAACCTTGCTTGCTCTGATCTCCTTCGTCGCGCCTTTTCTCTTTCCCCGTGACATCCATCCTTCATCACAACCTACCTTGGCAGCCTCACTTCTTTGCTGGAGGAGCCTCCATTTCGAGGTCGGGATCCTCTCTCTAGCTTAATGATGATGGCGAGCCTTTTTTGGCTTCGAGGACTTGTAAGCTTTCTTTTCCTTCCCAGAATTTAGGGTACCTAGTAATTTCTTTTGGTATTTTTATCTGACGGTTTTGTGTTTGTGAATGATTAATTTAAGATTATTGCAAGTTTTGCATTGAACTTTGAAGTGTTTGAATGATGCCTGAATTCGCGATGTAATACGTTATAGGTCTCTGTGATTGCTAACAACATAGAGGGGTAGTATTGTATGGTAAGAGGTCACTTTGCTGTTCTTTTAGTGTTTACTAAACAGTGCATGAAGGTCAAGTTTTCCCAGTTTGCAGTGACCAATTTTTGTTACCCTTTCCAGATGCTATTTTCTTCTATTTAAATTATCATACTGCATTTTGTTTCAAAAAAAAAAATCCTTTCAGCGTTGATGGAATATATGCATGATTGAATTGAACCAGGTGCAAGTAAAGGAGATATGCTAATAACTGACGCAGAACTAGAACTTGAGGTGCCTCCCACAAGTAAAACTGCTCCTAGCAAACATAGATACCCTATGAGCACTATCAAATTTTTTGGGGTGGATTTAACTCAGATAATATTCCTCTCATGGCATTTGGTACCTATGTTGTTCTTGCTGGCCTCTCGTTGGGTCTCGCCAGTAAGTGTCCTGCAGACTCTAAATAATGTTGTGTTTCCTAATACTGGGAAATTACTTGATGATGACAGATTAAAGGTTTTCTGTCAAATTTCATATATCTTATCTCTTTGTATGTATATGATGTTTAAACGCATGCCTTAATGAGTAAGCATAGATATGATGAGAAATTTTTTAACTCCTCAGTTTCTTATGTTGCATATGATCAAAATTTTTTTCTTGGTAAGCATTGTTATGCTTCTGTATTTTACTGAAATTATTTACATTCAATAGTCTTACTGTTTGCATGCTTTGCTTCTTGGCATCAAAAGTGGTTAAATGACTACCAAGATATCGCTTACAGTCATAATTAAGTACACTCTTGAATTGCTTCTAAGGATTGTAACCTGATTTAAAGCTATATGATATTGTCTTTATGCCATGCTGCAAATCTTATAAGCTTTATAAGATGTTGGTAAAATCTTAGGGAGAAATAAGAGTGTGCATTTAGTTACAGATATCGTCAATTTTTTATCTTATGAGTTGTTTTTCATCATTTAGTTACAGTTGTCATAGCTTACTTAAAATTATATGTTAGTAAAAAAATATGACACTTTTTTTTTTGGATTGGGATGATTTTAAAATCCTTCCAATCTAAAAAAAACCCTATTTATTTTTTTTTAAAAATGTCACTTTTTAAACCGGTTATTAGAATAACCGGTATTAAACTTTTAAGACCGGTTATTCTAATAACCGGTCTTAAAAGTCTTAAAAAAATTTTTTAGACCTGTTTTTAAACAACCGGTCTAAAAAAGTCATTTTTAAGACCGGTTGCTTAACCGGTCTAAAAAGTAACAAACTTTTTAGACCGGTTGTATCAAGACCGGATCCGGAACTGGTCTTAAATGTCATTTTTAACCGGTCTTAAAACTGATTTTTCCACTAGTGCTAGGATTACTTATTCCTATTATACTTCATAAGACTAACTTAAATCTTAAATTGATAATGACAAGATGTGCTTGTCAGAGGTCCAAAATTAATTGATAAAGCTTTCTCAAGTCAAAACCAATTTTATATTCTCAATTAACTTGTGCAATCTCTTGTCTCAGTTAACAAAAACACTCATTAAGATCTATCCTCAATTTGGCAATGCTAGGCTAATAGATATATCTCTATTCAATTAACAAACCATCCATTTAACCCCTAAGCTTCAAGTCTAGTATGAATTTATTTAAGTTCTACAATTAAATTAGCTTTCTCAAGCATTACTCAATTGAACCCAACAATATAAGGGGTGGCCAATCACCCAGAAGCATGAAGCACGGGATAAAATCAACACATAAATTTCATTAATAAATAAAAGAAATAAATAACAAAGTCTTAATCCATCTAATAGTTCAAAGCAATCCTAGAATAAGAAATTTAGCTACTCATAGTCATAACCAAAACCAAATCAAAGCAATAATAATCCACAACAAAATAAGAATTAACTTAAAAGAAAGAGAAGAAATTAATAAAACTAAAAGATTGGGTCTCAAATCTCTTCTAAGCTTCAATTCTTTGGCTTCAATTGCCCCTAATTCTCCACATCGTCCTCTGATCCAGTGGCATTGCCAGTCTTCAAATCAGTCGCCTTTACAGTCCTCTTGTCCTCCCATGAAGATAATGACAAAGCCTGAATGCCTCTCCTTCCGTCCGTACCCAAATGTGTGTTCTCCTCCTTTCCTCCTGAAGAAGCTTAACCCCCTATATAAAAGTTAGGTTCCTAGATCCTCTTGCAATATCTCTCTAGAAAAATAAAATCAAACAAAAAGATAAAAAAAAGTAAAAAGATAAAAAAATAGATACTGCTAATAATAAATAATGATAATGATGATAATAACAATAACAATAATAATAATAATAATAATAATAATAATAATAATTGAAATATCTTTTCCTTTTTATCTTAAATTATTATTTTTATTATTAACATAATTACTTTTATCCTTAATATCAAAATCATTATTTTTATAATAAAATTTGATATTTATAATGAAATCCCTTTAAATTGATATCTTATAAAAACCTAACTAAAATTCTTTTAATTTATTATAGATGACTCCCAAATATTTTAAAATATGTCTTAAAATTATCTAAAAATTGGGAGTCATCAGATATATAGAAACAACAACTAAAAATAATTAGGAATATCTTGTTATCACAAATATAGTTGCTAGTAGAAAACACATATTAGACAATTTTCCTATTTTTTCTTTTGGGTTTTTTTACACATGTATAAGCATAATTGAAACACATGCTATTGAGAACCAGAAGTTCACCAATGCAGACCAAAAGTCTGCCAATGCAAACCAGTAGTTTACCAATGTGAATCAGAAGCTTACTAATGAATTTAATGTTTGGCATGACTGGTTTGGCCATCCCGACTCAATCATGATGCCACAAATAATTAGAAATTCATGTGGACATACCCTGAAGTGTGAATAAATACCACAATCCCATGATTTCTCATGTGTTACATGTTTTAAGGGAAAGTTAATTATTTGCCCCTCACCAAACAAAGTAGAAAGTGAGTCTCTCACATTTCTAGAATGGATACAAGAAAATATTTGTCGACCAATACACACATCATGCAGACCATTTAGGTACTATATGATTTTAATTGATGTATCAACTAAATGGTCGCATGTTTGCTTATTATCTTCTCACAACCTGGCATTTGCGAGATTAGATTAAGAGCACATTACTCTGATTATCCTATTAAGAAAATACGTCTTGATAATGCTGGTGAATTTAATTCACAAGCTTTTAATGAATATTGTATGTCCTTTGAAATTGATGTTGAACATCCTGAACATCATGTTCATATGCAAAATGGACTTGTAAAATCATTAGTTAAAAGATTGCAATTGATTGCAAGACCTTTACTTATGAGATCTAATCTCCCAATTTCTGCTTGGGGTCATGCCATTTTGCATGCAGCAATGTTAATTCGCATTAGGCCAACAAATTATTTAAAGGTTTCCCCTTTACAAATAGTTTTTGGTCAGGAACCTAATATTTCCCATATAAGGACTTTTGGGTGTCCAGTATATATGCTAGTAGCACCATCACAACGCACCAAAAAGGGTCCTCAAAGAAGGATGGGAATATATGTTGGGTATGAATCATCTTCGATCATATTAGAACCATGTACAGGAAATTTATTTACGCAAGATTTGCCGATTGTCATTTCGATGAATCACTTTTCTCAACATTAGGTGAGAAAACAAGTAGTTGGGTAAAGAAATTAGCTAGGATGAATTATCATTGGCTCATTTTGATCTTCGTACAAAACAGTGTGAACTAGACATTCAAAAGATAATTCATTTACAGAATTTAGCTAATCAAATGCTAGAATCATTTACTGACTCAAAGAAAGGGACAAAATCACATCTCTCAGTTGCAAATGCTGCTATTAAAATTGATGTCCCTAAAGGACAACCTATTATGAATGAATTTAAGGCACGCTTGAAGCATGGCAGACCCATCTATTTTAAAGATAAAAATCCTCAAAAGAGGAAAGGAGAAAAGACTATAGATGGTCAAGTCGAGGATAATTAAGAAAAGTTAGTATCTCCAGAAGAACCACCTCTAGAAGAGTTATTATCTTCAGTAGTGATATCTTTAGAAGAGAATATTGTAGTCCCAGAAGAGACCCAGGTACCTAACATATGTGAAAATAATGAGATCTCAATTAATTATGTTATGAATGGAATCCGATGTGATAGAAATGAAGTCAACATTGATCACATCTTGGCTTATCATATAGCATATGAAGTAATGAATGATAATAAGGATCATGAGCCAAAATCCATTAGCGAGTGCGAACAAGGAAAAGATTGGCCCCTATGGAAAGATGCCATTAATATAGAATTAAAATAATTAGCAAAACGAAAAGTATTTGGACCTCTAGTGCTTACACTTGAAGATATAAAACCAGTTGGATGCAAATGGGTCTTTGTACATAAGAGAAATAAAAAGGGTGAAATAACAAGATATAAAGCAAGTCTTGTAGCCCAAGGCTTTACAAAAAAACCTTGCATTGATTTTGAAGAAACGTATTCATCAGTAGTGGATGCGACTACTTTTTGTTATTTGATTAGCCTAGCAGTAAATACAGGACTTGATTTGCATCTAATGGATGTCATGATTGCCTATTTATATGGCTCACTTGACAATGATATTTATCTGAAAGTACTTGAAGGACTTAAGGTGCCAGAAGCATCCAATTCAAGTTCTCAAAAACAATACTCAATTAAATTAAATAAGTCCTTATATGGCCTGAATCAATCAGGGCAAATGTGGTATAATCGTCTTAATGAGTATCTGTTGAAAGAAGGATAGAAAAATGATCAGATATGCCTATGCATCAAAATGAAGGATTTGGGAAAGACAAAATTCTGTCGTGGAATACAGATCGAGTACCTCAAAAATAGGATCTTCGTATTTCAAGAAACTTATACAAGAAAGGTTATAGAACGATTTTACATAGATAAATCTTATCAATTATGTACCCCAATGATTGTAAGATATTTGGAAGCTAGTAAGGATTCATTCCGACCTCGAGTAGTTAGTGAAGAAGGCAATGAAGAGCTACTTGGTCCAGAAGTACCATATCTTAGTGCTATTGGTGCACTAATGTATCGTGCTAATCACACACATCCTGATATATCATTTGCTATTAATTTATTAGTAAGATATAGTTCTTAACCAACACGAAGGCATTGGAATGGAGTAAAACACATTTTTCGTTACCTCAGAGGCACTATGGACATGGGGTTATACTACTCAAATATATCAAAGTATGAACTGGTTAGTTATACATATGTTGGATTCTTGTCTGATCCACATGATGACAAATCACAAACAGACTATCTATTTACATGTAGAGGTGTAGCTATTTCATGACAATCTATGAAGATTAGGTGTTGTCGGCTTTTGTGCCTTTGTAGCCTCTTCAAAATTTAACCAAGGATTGCAATATAGAATGTAATTTCAGATCATCTCTTGAAGAGCTTTTTATTAATTACCTAGGAACTAACTGCAATGATTGACATGAAATGATTAAAAATGGGAAAATTTGGTCTTTTTAATTATCGACTACTTTTTGCAATTAAGAATTAAATTGTTCTAAACTAATTCTCTTTGTGATTTTTCTTTACAAAATGAAATGGAATGATGATGCAATTGATGAAATGAAAGAAACAAGAAGATCAACAATGAAATAAGCAATCCCTCATAACAATGATGTAAGCAATCCTCACTAGATTATGGGTGATTAATCATGCTAGTTCCAAAATAACTCCAAGGGCCACTCCTTAGACTACTACAAAAAAACTAACTTTCAGCGACTACTTTCAGGGGCGATATTTTTTGTCGTAGCTGAAAATGGCACTTTTAGCGGCGACTGTTGATAGTCACCGCTGAAAGTACCACTTTCCACGGCGACAAAAAATGTTGCAGCTGAAAGTGGCACTTTCAACGGCGACTTTTAGAGTTGCCACTAAAAGTCAATTTTAGCTTATTTTATTTTTAAATTTTATTAAAAAATAAAAATTATTAATTCTATTTTTAAAATAATATTTATAATATTAAAATATTAATTATTAAATAATTATATTTAATATTAATTATTACAGTTATATTATTATTTATTAATATTATATTTAAAATTTTCTACTAAAATAATATTTATGATATTATGATATTAGTTATTATTTTATTTTATATAAAAATAAATTATATGTTAGCAATATTATATGTATCATTTTATATTAACAATAATATTTATAACATTAAATTATTATTTATTAATTTATTTTAATTAAAAAATTGGTTAATTAAATATATAAATATTTTCCTTTACATTTTTTTTTAATTTATCATTATTTTTAATAATATTATATATAATTAATAATTAATTATTATATATATATAAACTGATTAATTAATTAATTATATGTGTGTGTGTAATAATATTATATATATAACAATATGTAATAATTTAATACAGGTTCATTTTGGCGCCACTGGCAAAAGCACGCACATGAAGGAGTCGGCACTATGAGTTTGCGGGTTTGAGCTAGAGGAGAAGCACTTTCAGGAATTATGTGATGTCGACACATAGAAGAAAAACAAATAAGAGGAAAAAAAGATCAAAAAGAAAGAAAAAAAAAGATGAAGATACAAGGCACTTCATATAAAAAAAATATGTATAGATGAGTTGCAATTGAAAAATTTTGGCAAAAGAAAGTTACATTATTGTGATTAGTGCTATTGATTCTATTAATCATATTTGATGCATGCATGGTAGTCTATTTTTTTTTCCCATTATTTGGCCTATTCAACATTACAACCCTATAAAGTCCTTTAGATCTATTTTTTGCCATTGTTGTAAGTAGTGGAGAGCCTAGAAATACTACAAACCTATGGTAGAGTGTGGTCAAAGTGGATGCGAGTGAAAAACTACCTTACATGAGAGTAGAGTGCAAACACTTATCCTAGTAAGGGTTTCCAATTGAACTAATTTGGATTAAGCTTTGCATCTTTGCTAGTTCTTCTAACATGTGGCATGCTTGTGGAGTTGGGATAGATGGATACTTCATTGTTTGTCAAATGTGATTCTTGAAGATTGATCATATTTGTCCATCTCTATTTTTAGTTCCTGGCTTGAAATGATTTTGCTCGGGAGTGCAAAAGCTAAGTGTGGGGGAATTTGATAAGAGCTAAATATTTGTATATCTTTTGGTGATTAACCTTAGGCTTTTGTGGGATTTGATTAACTATTTTGGGCATAATTAGGTATTAATGTGAAATTTGAGTGCAAATGTAATTTGGGAATTAAATTGGCTAAATTGATATATTTTAAGTAATATTTGTCATTCCCATTATGAATTAATTATGAACATATGATATTACCTTTGTGTATCTCATAAATGTAGGTGATGACAATGTACATTGAAGCTGAATGGAGGGAAATATGGAATTGTAAGTGCAGATTTTATTCCTTATTTTCTGATATCAATGCATATGAGAAAGGGGTATAGGTAGTGTTTGGAAGAGGCTCTCATGTTTCAATCCTCACCTTTGGATTTGACTTACTTCTCTATAATCCAAACACAGCCTTGTACCTTATATTCACCCAAATCAGATCGCGCAAGGGAAGGAGGGGCGTGCTGAATTGGGAATTCACGTTTTTAGCATTTTCATCATCTCATTCGGGGGGATTTTGGAGAGTGGACTCTCACTTTCTCCGTTTGGTTTTTTTTCTCCATTCCCACTGACCACCACTTCTCTTCCTCCTTCCGCTTCCACCGATTAAATCCCTCTCTTATCTATTTTCTCGCATCTGAACGCAACATGATAGTTGAGAGGTCTAGAGGAGCTGATTTTCGAATCATGAGAGGCTAGAATCTTTCGTCCGATGGTGATGGTGATGATGAAGCTAACCTGAGTCCTTGAGCAACTAGGGGATTTCTTTGTATCTTAATTTCATATTCTACTCTCTAAATGTACATATTATAATTCTAGGTTGCTAGAGGTTATAATATGTTCATATGTCTGAGGATTATGATCGGTTGATGTAATCTGGATGATGAAACTTGTGCTAGATTTGTACTCATAGATTGTAATTGGACTATAGCACTCTTTTGTTATTCAATTGCTTTCCTCTATTCTCTTGAATCAATTGTTTGCTAGATTTCTAGGAATTAATTGGTGGAAGAAAGGATCTCTTATGAACTTAGCATGAGCTAAGTACTTAAGATACTCCTAATTGATAATTGAGTCTAAGTTTAGATATAATTGAGAAGTTAGGAGTATTAATTAGTAAGGGTTCTTGCTAGTCCTTGTGCTTAGTTAAGAGAAGAACTTAGAAATAAAATTGGACAAGGATGGTTAGTGGACTCATTCACCTAGGACATTCATCTCTTGCATTTACATCCACTTACTCACTTTATACATTGAAAAATTCCTACACAAGTAGCTCTTTAGTTTAATTAGATAGATGAAACTCACATCCCATATTCTTTGGTTAATTTGTTATTTACACTAGATTACTTAGGAACTAAATATAGGCTCCATGTAGAGATTGACCTAGGTTAGTTGCCCTATATTGCATTTAGCTTAGTTTTATTTGATAGCCCCACGATATGGCTCTTCAAATTTGGCACTGTTGCCGAGGATCCTAACTCCTTGGTAATCGTGTGTCTAATATCATTTTACCGGGGTATAGTTTGTGTAGGTTAGGGATCCTTTTTGTTTTTCCTTCATTTTAATAAAAAAAAATTTTGTGAAAAGCCAAATAAATTTTTTGGTATTGTTATCTATTTTTTTTAATCATAAATGTCATTCATATAAAAATACTTCACATGTATGTTGCTATTGAGACTTTACTTTCTGAAATTAGTTGCTTTGGAACTGTGAATGTGCTTATTGTTATTGGAATATCTTGACTCCTACTATTGAAGGGCTGCCTTATGGACTTGATTGGTTTGCTTTTAAACTTCAAATTGCTGCAAACATTGTGAAACTGACTGTCTTCTAGGGAATATTTGCTGTCCTATATATTTGCCGCTGTGTGGGTCAAAGTTCTCAGATCTGGAATTATTCTTCATCTCTTGAATTTTGTGACAGCAATGTATGCATTCGGTTAGCCTTGATCTGATTTGTTCATATACTAAAAAATAAAAGCAGAACAACTTGGAGTTGAGAATTGAATTTTGTTGCTGTTAGTGTGCATTGCTGTCATTGCTGGTTGTAAGCTACTGCCCTGTTATGCTAAGTGTGTGGTAGTGGAAATTTGAAGTTTTTTGTGTCCTGTATTGATTACTGCTGCAGTAGAATTGTCCATAAAATGCTGTTTTTTTAATCTTGTTGTGAAGTTGTCCTATTTGGAAGTAAAATCCTAGAGCAACTCTGCGAATTGATTTTGGAAGTGAAATGTTAACTTCATCAAGGCTTGGGCCTACTGAACCTAAACTGATATTGTCTTATCCTGCTGAATCTCACTTACTTGACATCACTTAATCAATTGTGTCTTGGAAGTAACTTGTTTGCTGTTTGTTGTGATAAATCTGATTGATGTCTGCTGCTCCAATTCTGTCAAGTTTCAGCATTTTGACAAACCATTTGCATTGGGATTGTTGCACTTGAAATTTCACACTTGATTGCTTGATCACTTGCTGAAATTCTGGTTATCTTTGTCATTCCAAATCCTATTATATTTGGTTTGATTTTTGCTCCTTAAGTTGTCTCTATAAATCTTATCGTATTCTTGATGATTGCTAAGTTTGAGATAAATTTGATCAAATATGTATGATGTGTTGAAACTAGATTTGAGTACTGAATTATTCTGTTGATGCTGCTTTTGGAAGGATTGGATTGACCATTTTGCTTTCAAAATTTGTTTTTCACTGCTGAAATTATTGATGCTATCGTGCATGACGAAAGTTTGACCGATTGAGGAATTTGTATTTGGAAACACTTGACTTTCGTTTGATTTTCCAGGGTGTGCTGATCTGGATCTGGTTTAAGATTGCTGGAATTTCAAATTTTCTTAGCCAAAATTTAACTAATTGATGTGTTAGGCTTATTCTTGTGAATTGGAGAGACTCTTTGTTATTGGTGCTGAAATTGTGCTGTTCTAGGCTAATTCTTGAGTGTTCTTGCTTGGATTTGCATTGTGGACATTGTCACTGATTGATTGCATTTTACTGTGACAAATCTGGTTGTTGCATTGAGAAAGGGAAAGATATTGTGAAGTTTTGGGAAACTACTTGTTGATAATTGTGATAAATACTTGCTCTCACCTGTGAGGTCTCATTTGCTAATTGGATCAGATTTTGTAATATGCATCTAATACAAAATTGCTGAAATTTTTATCTCTTGACTTGTTGGAAGTTTCTCATTGCTGCACTGTCATTCTTACACTATGACTTCACTGAACTTGTTGTCTTTTTGGGAATTGAAATTCTAAAGTTGTTGGTGAATTTTGTGATAAAAAATTTCAATATTGTGATATTCAAGTTGTCAAGAATTGGGCAATTTCATCTGCTGCAAATTGGACTATATTCTTGCTATAGCAACTTGCTAGCTCTGTTCTTTGAAAGACATAACCATATGACAACAAATCTACCTTGTTGGGTGATCAATTTTTCAGTGAATTGTGCTGATTCACAATGATTTCTTGTCCAAACTTGGTTTCAATATGTTCCTATTATCTGCTAGTTTAAATATATGAATTTCACAATGAACTCAGCGTGTCTAGGTGCACTTGGAACTGAAATTAAGGCATAGTTTTGTTCCACATTCCTGGGATCTTGCTGATGTACAGAGTTAGACTTCAAAGTTGATGTGGAATTTTGCTTGTGTAGTCATTGGAAATTGGAGATTAGTATAAGTATTGGCTGGCTGAACTGTTGTGGTCTTTTTGGAACTTAATTGTTGTCAAATTGGTTTTCCAAGTGGAATTTCATTGCTTGAGCTCAATCTGCTAGTCTGTGTCCATTTTCTACAGCTTGACTTACCTAGTACATTTGAATAATTGACTAAGAAGGATTTTTAGCATTGCACTCTCTTCTTGGGTGACTTGAATCATGGATTTCCGAGCTCTCCTCTCTCTTGACTGCATATTTGAACTTGCAAGTGACTTGAAACTTGTTTGCACTCATTAGAACTTTTGCATTCAGGAATTGAATTTCTGCTGCACTAGCACTTCATTTTTTGTTGCTGTCACGAACATTGTTATTTGCTGTCACAAAATCAGTTTTCAATTAATCACTGTTGTGCTACACTTGTTGCTACTAACTTGAGGTCTCACTTGCTTTCTGACTTGTTCAACCTTGCTGAACTGATGTGCATTAATTGGATTTAATTACTGGGAAATTTGTGAAATATCTGACTGCATTCTGAGATATTGTGCCTGCATTCAGATTGAACACCTTGCTGCATTTTTCTTGGTGTTATCTAAAAGGAAGTTTGTGTGTGAAATTGTTCTGTTTTTTTATTAGTTTTGCTGTCATTGTGCTGTGTGACAAGCTGGAAATTGTTACTGATAGTGGTGATTTGTTTGTTGATTTCACTGATTGCCCTTTCATTGATAATCATATTGTGCTAGATCAAAACATGGATGGACACATTGAACATCAAGATCATGAGGTTCCTAATAATGGCCATAATGGAGTACCTCACATTAATAATCATGTGCATGATGATGTAGGAAATAGGAGCATAAGAGATATAATTTCTTCCAATGTTGATTATAATCCTTATGGCTTCTATAATTTCAATGCTAATTTTGAATTGAAGGGACATTTGATAAGTACTTTACCTAAATTTCATGGTAATGAAGGTGAAGATCCATATAGGTATTTGAAGACTCTCCATGTGGTTTGCTCATCCATGAAGCCTCTAGGTGTTGACTTGGATGAAGTTATGAGCCGTGCTTTCTTCTTTTCTGTAGAGGGAAAAGCTAAGGAGTGGCTTTATATGCTTTCTCGCCACTTTGCAAACTTGATTTGGGAGCAAATGAAGAAAATTTTCTTGGAGAAATTCTTTCCAGCTATAAGAACGGCTAAGATGAGGAAAGAAATTTATAGCGTTCAATAAGCAATGGGTGAGAACTTGTATGAATATTGGATTCGATTTTTGGCACTCCTTGCTAAATGTCCACACTATCAAATTTCCGAACCACACTTGGTGGAATATTTTTATGACAGGTTGCTTGATCACAACAAAGACACTATTGATGCTGTAGCTGGTGGTTCTCTAATTGATTTAACCTCTCAAGAAGCTTGGGGTCTCCTTGAAAAGATGGTTGCCAATAACCAACAATTTGGTACAAGAGAAAGAGCTTAAGCATGTGGAGTTGGAGCTTGGTCCAACAATGAGATTTTGAATAAGTTGGCCATTTTACGTGATTAAATGGGTTGTATGCAAAAGACCATTCAAGCTCAACAAGTCCACAATGTTGGTGCTTCGTATCCTCCTCCTATGTCTCAAGCCTTGGTGACTACTTCTTGTAAAACTTGTGGTAGCCCTATGCACACCACTTTGACTTGTCCTTCTCAAGCTAGAGAATGTGATGTGACTGCTATGAATTATCAAAGGCTACCCCAATATAATCAAAACAATTTTAATGGAGGGTGGAAGGA
Organism: Inga leiocalycina; assembly: GCA_963242795.1. Taxonomy (NCBI): domain Eukaryota; kingdom Viridiplantae; phylum Streptophyta; class Magnoliopsida; order Fabales; family Fabaceae; genus Inga; species Inga leiocalycina. The sequence goes on from OY725329.1 coordinate 48,433,858, forward strand.
CAATTCCAATTCTAGATGGGGAGGCAATGACAATAGAGACTATTAAGGGAAGGAGAGTTTCTATACATGTGTTGAGAATTCTCAAAGACACTTTGGGAATTCCTCTATGACTTCTTATCAAGGTCCATCAACTTCAAGAGAGGTACCTATTCAAGAACCTAACACTAATAAGGCCTTGATGAAGATGATGAGCAAGCTTTGTGACAAGATTGAACAAATGGAAGTAAAGCATGACAATCTTCAAACCTTTGTTTCTCAATTGGCTAATGCAATGAGTGAGAATGATGCCAAGAAGGGAACCTTGCCTTCTAATGTTGTGGTGAATCCTAAGAGTTTAAATGCTATCCAACTAAGGAGTGGCAAGCAAGTTGGACTTGATGAACCAAAAGATGAAGAAGAAGTTGTTTATGATGCAAGCATACAAGAGCAAGCTTCTCCATTCCAAGTCATTCCTTCATCCCAGTGCCAAAAGGAGAAAAGCATCATGAAGAAGACTTCCTCCACTAGTTCTACAAGCCAAAAGAATAAAGGAGCAAAACAAGGAAGCCAACATGAGCATTATGGAACCATTATCCAAAAAGGTAAAGAGGTAAATTTGAAAGATCTTCCTTTTCCTCACGCTTATCTTTAAGGCATGAAAAAGGCTAGTGAAAAGCATGATAATGATTTGTATGAATTGTTTAGCAAGATTGAAGTCAATATACCTTTACTTGAACTTGTTAAACAATCCAAATATGCTAAGATCTTAAGGGACCTATGCAAATACAAGAAAAGATTCAAGCCTAATGAGATGGTCCAACTTCCTTCTAATGTGAGTGCATTGTTTAAGCCCCAGTTGCCTGTTAAGTGTCAAGATTCGGGGAGTTTCACCATACCTTGCACAATTGGGAATTCCATAATTCCTAAGGGATTGCTTGATCTAGGTGCTGCAATAAATATGATGCCCAAATCTGTTTGAGTCCATAGGAGTCACTATACTCAAGCCTACTAGTGTTATCTTGCAATTAACAGATCAAACAATTAGATATCCACTTGGGGTGCTTGAGGATGTGTTAGTTAAAGTTAATGACTTGCTCATTCCCTCATATTTCTATGTTTTAGACATGTCTAAGGAGAGTATGAGTCAAGGTGCATTGATTTTGGGTAGGCCTTTCAAGAGAACTGCTAACATTGAGATTAAAATGAAGGAAGATTCTATAACTATGTCTGTTGATGATCATTTTGTGCATTTTAATATGTATGAAACAATGAAACACCCACATGAAGACTATTCTTTGCTTGATTTGCATTTTATTGATGAATTACATGATAATGATCATATTGAGCATGGGTTAGTTTCTAGTGGACATATGAATCATGTTTATGCACATGTGATTAATTCTACCCCTTCTATCCCCCATTCTTTTATTTCCCCCTCCTATGGTAGTGATGTCAAGTGTTTTAGTGCTAGTTCACTAGACTAAACTTGTTCCACACCATCTGCTATTTTACCAAATGATGTTATGCTTGTTGAGTCTTCCACTAACCCAAATACTTTTGAGAAAGGTGTTGTTTGTGATGATAGTATAGGGTATAGTGGAGCTGACAAGACTCATTCAAAGCAGCCGTTGAACATATTTAAAGCCTTAAGTCAAGTTTCCAAACCGGTCAAGGTGGTGTGCCAAATTCATACTAATCCACCACCTAGCAAAGAGATGCCTTTGAGGCCTAAGGATGGATTTGGAAGCTCTTCACTACTTCCACTCCATGCCTTGTTTATTGATCCAAGTAAACTCACTTATAAGGAGCTTCAAGCACAAAAGAGCACTTTTGAAGTTGGTGATTATGTCATGGCTTATGTGCCTCATTACTCCGCTCCATATGAAGAATTCAAGGAGACATGGATTGGTCCTTTAGAAGTGGTTGCCAAGTATGATAAGAGGACTTATAAAGTGAAGGATGGCTATGGCAGACACTTTCATACTGGAGCCAACCATCTCCGTTTGTACCATACTAGCTACAAGCCTCCATGATAAGGTTGCTTCCTTCCTTTACCTTGTTCTATTATTTTGGATTGTTCATTGCATGATTTTCATGATGTTGAACAAGTGTGGGGGAGGGATACTCTAGTAGAAAAAGGTAGCTTGTGTCTTGTGTGTTGTTTTTGTCTTTTCTTTGTGTGTTCATCTACTCTTTCTCACATTGATTCTTTGCTACATTCTTTAGAACTATTGTCGTATCATTAGTCTATGTTTGCCTTGAGGACAATGCAAGGATTAAGTGTGGGGGAGAGATGAATTGTGTGTTTCTTTTGTTTTTAGGACTAATATGCCATCATGTGTTGTGCTAGCCGCTGCTTCGTCCATTTTGAGCCTAATTTTTCAAAAATTTTGAGATGTTTAAGCATTATCAAGTATCTCAATTGCATGTGATTAGATATTGATGTTGAAACTTGTCTAAATGAAGTGAGTTGCCATATGTTCTAAGTCTTAGAAATGATGCATTGTTTACTTTTGATGAGTTTGGTAGGAAACAAAGAGCCTAGTTGGAAGGTATTTTGGGCCTATTCGTTTCATTTTATTGTGCGATTTGTCTACTTAGGCTATTGCTCTCTAGAACTTGTCCTATTTCTTGCTTGAGGCTACATTTTACAATGGCATGGATATAGATGACATTGGCATTCGTTTCTAAACTTTCTTACCAAAACACAAACCAATCATTATTCAACCTTTGCTTACCCCTTTGAGCCCTTCATTTCCATTTCCATTTTCATTATACAAATGCCATGCTTGCATTTCTCTTCAAGTTCCTTTAGCACTATGATGAGAAAAATAGAAATATTACTCTTGTCAATAAGATTATAAGTTTCATGTTAATTGTTAAAAAAAAAAAGAAAAAAAAGGAAAATAGAAAAAAAAAGAAAATAAGAGGAAAAAAAAAGATAAAAAAGAAAGAAAAAAAATGAAGATACAAGGCACTTTGTATAAAAAAATATGTATAGATGAGTTGCAATTGAAAAATTTTGGCAAAAGAAAGTTACATTATTGTGATTAGTGCTAGTGGTTCTATTAATTATATTTGATGCATGCATGGTAGTCTATTTTATTTTTCCATCATTTGGCCTATTCAACATTACAACCTTATAAAGTCCTTTAGATCTATTTTTTGCCATTGTTGCAAGTAATGGAGAGCTTAGAAATACTACAAGCCTATGGTAGAGTGTGGTCAAAGTGGATGCGAGTGAAAAACTACCTTACATGAGAGTAGAGTGCAAACACTTATCCTAATAAGGGTTTCCAATTGAACTAATTTGGATTAAGCTTTGCATCGTTGCTAGTTCTTCTAACATGTGGCATGCTTGTGGAGTTGGGATAGATGGATACTTCATTGTTTGTCAAATGTGATTCTTGAAGATTGATCATATTTGTCCATCTCTATTTTTAGTTCCTGGCTTGAAATGATTTTGCTCGGGAGTGCAAAAGCTAAGTGTGGGGGAATTTGATAAGAGCTAAATATTTGTATATCTTTTGGTGATTAACCTTAGGCTTTTATGGGATTTGATTAACTATTTTGGGCATAATTAGGTATTAATGTGAGATTTGAGTGCAAATGTAATTTGGGAATTAAATTGGCTAAATTGATATATTTTAAGTAATATTTGTCATTCCCATTATGAATTAATTATGAACATATGATATTACTTTTGTGTATCTCATAAATGTAGGTGATGATATGGTACATTGAAGCTGAATGGAGGGAAATATGGAATTGTAAGTGCAGATTTTATTCCTTATTTTCTGATATCATTCTAGCTTGCTTTGTTTAAATTTTTTTTTAGTCAAGATAAACCGTAATATAACGTTTGCCTTTTTGTTCCTAATTTAATAGGAAAGAATGAAAATCTAGCTTGTTTCGTTTGCCTTTTTGCTTTGTTTAAATTTTTTTGCCGACAAGCTTGCGTTTTTTAGTAATCTTTTAATTTACTTAATTAGTTGTTGATGTACTGTGTTCACATATCAAGTTCTTGTATTGTGATATTTTTTATGTTAGCTTTGGAGACTATTAATGTAAGAACATTATTGTTGGGGAACTTGAATTTTAAATATGAAAATTATATATATATATATATATATATAATAGGTTGAAATATAAAATAGAAAGATTGACAATTTGTGGAGATGATAAACACGAAATCCACTCATTTTATATAAAACTTCACAATCAGGAGGCATAAAAAAGGGCCACAGGAAAAAAAAGAAGAAGAAGAAGAAAGAAAAAAAAAAAGGGACCCTACTATGGCGTTTTCTTGAGCAAGCGCCACAGGAGGCCCCCCTCCTGTGGCACTTTCTCAAACAAGCGCCACAGGAGGGTATTTTTTTAAAAAAAATTTTTTAAAATGTTGTGGCGCTTCCAAGCGCCACAGCTTTTTTTAGTGGCGTCTAGATATGTGGCGCTTCTCTAGCACCACAGTTAATGCAATTATAAGCGCCACAGCTTTACTTTTTTGTAGTAGTGTTGGTTAATTTGTTATTTACACTAGATTACTTAGGAACTAAATATAGGCTCCACGTAGAGATCGACCTAGGTTAGTTGCCTTATATTGCATTTAGCTTAATTTTATTTGATAGCCCAATGATATGGCTCTTCAGTGGACTAAGCCTAACTTAGATTAATTAATACCAAGCCACATTGTATATTAATCTCTCTAAACTAGGTTTAAGCACTCTAGCAATTAAATGAACTTAAAAATCATATTTAGCTTTTGATCCAATAACCGAGTCACCTCACATTATCACTTGACTTTCTCATTAATCTTAATTTAACAAGGGCCACCCATATGAAAAATCAAGATTAATGATGTTAAAACCCAATGCTAAATACAATTAATAAATTCACATTCAATTAACTAATGCAAACACAAGACACTATTTATCAACTAACCAAGCCACCTAAAAATTAGCACAAAATGTTCACAAAGTCATCAATTCAATGACTAACTAGCGCAAAGAAATGATAATTATTCTAATTAACCATAATGTCAAATATCTAACAAAGGTTCAAGCCACATCTAATTCTCCAAATATATCAAAATAAATCAATTCAACATTATAAAATTTATCCTAAGACCTAGGAATCACAATTACAATGTAGAATTAGAGAAATGGAAGAGCAAAAACTCCCCTATTGAAGCTCCAAGTTCATGCCATTGCTTCTTGCTATAAGGGATTAAGAAATCAGCCACTGCCAACCATCATACCAGCTTCACTAAACAATTCCCCAATTTTAGATATATCAAACACCAATTAAAGGGGTCAATTAATATTGAATAAGGGATGTTGGTTAAAGGCAATATGGAATTGAGGAGCCACTACTACAAACTAGACATTTAACGACCCTAAAGGATATCCCTTTTTAAATTAGGAATGCCCAAAGTTCAATATTTAGCGGAAAATATTGGCGCTGATTGAATTTAAAAAAAATATGAACCACTTTAGACGTCCCCAGTCTAATTGGGGACTTCTAAAGTGCCACTTTAGAAGTCCCCAGTCAAACTGGGGACGCCTAAAGTGCCACTTTAGAAGTCCCGAGTTAAACGGGGGACGTCTAAACCTCACTTTAGACGTCCCCAGTTTGACTGGGGACGTCTAAAGGACGTCTAAAGTGAGCTTTAGACGTCCCCATTTTGACTGGGGATGCGGAAAAGCCTATCAGACACCCATCCCATCAGCAGCAGGCCAGCAGCTTTATTTTCCTTCCCTAAGCTTCAGACACCCGTCTTCCCTCTTGAGCTTTGTTCCAAGCTGTCTTCCTCTTTCCCCTTTCCCTTGCTTCTTTTCCCGTCTTCCTTCCTCTTTCTCAGTTTGTTGCTGCAACTCCCTTTCCCGTGCTTCCTTCCCTATTTGCCTTCCTCTTTCTCATAATCATATTTCTATTTTTCCCTCTCTCTTCTTTGACGAGAGCACCATCTTTTGTGTATCCCTTTCACAACTATCGTCTTCCTAGCTGGTGGCACCGTGAGTCATCTCCATTTCCGTCGTCCATAGGTTTGTCTCTCACTCCCACAACTTTAGATACAAATGATTGAACAAATGCTTGTAACTGTTAATTTAAATCAGATTATGAAACTAGAAAAACAGAGTAACTTGTATATGCATACTTTTAATCTGCTTCTAATTTGCTTGATATGGAAATGGATTGTCATTATTGCATTCTTGTTTTTTTCGTCAGCAGACTTCAACACGGTGATGCATATATATAGACATGAGTTATAAAAATGACAATGATACTTAGGAATGAATTTGGTTTGGCTTAGGTTAGTCTAGTTTAACATTATTCAAAAGTCAACTAAATTACAAAAATATGTCAGAGTTTTGCCTCAAATGTGTGTATGGTTTTGGAATATTGATGAGGTACAATATAATACAACATCAATTATGCCATAAAATAGGTATGACACTTTTTTTCTAGGAGAGCATTTCTAAGAGAGCTCATTTCTTGTGATGGGATGAATAATACTTATCTAAAAATTGTGGAGGCTTGAAAATTGTTTAGTTGGAAGCTTTGAACTTGGCATGGGTTGCTTGGTAAAAAAAAACACAATGATACATTGTCTTGAATATGAATTGCCTTAATTAGTTTAGTTTAAATTAAGTTGAGACGGTTTGTTATTTTGATTTTAGGATGTCTCACTTTTAAGGGGAATTTTGGGATGAATTTCCAAGGTGCGAATTAGAGTTGTGTTGTTGTACATACTATTAGATTGTTGGATAACATGTTTATTAGATAGTGTTGAACTGCTGTTGTTTCCATTCTGGTTTATGCAATATTTCTTCTATCCAATTTCTGCAGTTTAAATTTGCCGGATAGTGATGTATATATAAAAGGCCATAAAAAAACTTTAGATGTCCCCAGTGCAAACTGGGGACGTCTAAAGTGGTTTATAAACACTTTAGACATCCCCAGTAACGACAGGGGACGTCTAAAGTCTGACCAGAAGACGTCCCCTATTTTAGGGACGTTATTGACAGTTTTTTCTATGATGCTCAGATAGACGTCCCTCTGTTTTAAGACGTTAAAAGGCCCAAAAAAGGGACGTTAAAAGCATTTTTTGTAGTAGTGAGCTACGGTGGTACTAGTTAAAGGCAGAAGTGAGGTTGGTGAAGGAGAAGATGATGACAGTGGAAGACGGTGGTCTGGAGGAGGAAAATAGTGGGGCAGTGGTGGTTGGGAGGTGATGAATCGGTGCTAATGGCGGATATGGTGTTTAGAGGAAATAGCTCCGCCGCTGCTTTGATTTCTCTCTGCTTCACGGGTCTATTTAGAACAGGGGAATAGCTCTGTTGTCGTTGAAACTCTAGAGGATGAAGGTGGAGGGTGCTGCCAGTGAAGAGGTGGTGGTTGTGAGGTTGAAGATCACCGTCCCTCAGCTCCTCACGATAGCTTTCTCCTTTCTCACTTGCGCTAGCATCCTAGCTCACTTGCAGCAGTTCCCTCTGGTTCTGGGATGGTAGACTTGCCGACTGCTGTGGTGGTGGTGGACGGTGCCGCCGGCGAGAGAAGAAGGATGATGGTGACAAAGATCAAAGGAGGATAGTCTAGAGGTTTTCTGTTGTGGCTGTGATCTGTCTCCACCTTCCCGCTCTTCCTTTTTTGTTCTCTCTAATTTCCCTTCCCTATTAATTCTGATATGACCTATGGCAAAAAACTGTGTTGAATTCAGTGGAGCAAACTGGAATTTCTAAAAATTGGTAGACTAAATTGTCATTTCTATAATTCAAGCCCAAAACTGCTATTTTCAGTTTTAATCCAATTTTTCAAGTACCTATAATTAAAAAAATTCAACTAACATCATATATTCTCAGAAAAATCAATGATTAAGTGTAATAGCAATTATTTTGACAATTTTTCCCTTTTTAATCCCAATTTAATGTATTTACTCTTAATTTCTATTTATCACAATTGAAGCATTTTTAACTCAATTAATATGATAAAGTCCCTAAATAAAGTGTACAAATATATAATAAAACTGGGATTTGTCAATCTATGAAACAAACTATATTAGACATATAATCTAACCATGCAGAAATTCTAGCAATGCATAAAGCAAGTCGAGAATGTGTATGGTTAAGATCAGTGATACATCATATACGAATAACTTGCCGTTAATCTTCAGACAAGATGGTTCTAATAGTTCTATATGAGGACAATACTGCATGTATTGCCTAACTTAAAGAACGCTATATCAAAGGCGATAGAATGAAGTATATTTCACCAAAATTCTTCTTCACTCGTGGCCTTTAAAAGGATGGTAAAATAGATATCCAACAAATCCGTCCAAGTGAAAATCTAGCAGATTTATTTACCAAGTCACTTCCAAGTACAATCTTTGAAAATCTTGTCCATGACATTGGCCTACAGAAACTTAGATATATATATCAATTGATGTTGTCAAGGGGGGAGTCGATACACACTGTACTCTTTTTCCCTTATCTACGTTTTATCCCACTGGATTTTTTTAAAAAGGTTTTTAATGAGGCAACACTCGATAGTGTATCAATGAATGATGTACTCTTTTCTTTGGTTAGATTTTTATTTCACTGGGTTTTTCCTAGTTAAAGTTTTTAATGAGGTACATTCATAATGGACATCCAAGGGGGGAGTGTTATGAATATTAATTATGTGGATGTCCATTGACTCATATCCAGACCAACTTGCTCCTCCAGTCAACGTGATCTCTAAAACCAGATGCTAATGTTCATACAGAAAGCATTGTTCATACATACAGTACTGTAGCAAAGTACCCTTCATACATACGGTTACCGTTTTACTATAGCAAGTTACTGTACGTAGCAATATGTGTTTTCCATTGTTCATGTGCTTTTTGTTTGCCTATAACTACAGATCTTGGGTAGAGTATTTTATATAGACAAGTGAATGAAAATTTCTCTCAATTTTCTCTCTTCTTTATCTCTTGTTCTCTATTATCATTGATATTTTCATAATAGAATGTAATTATTAGCTGATATTAATTATTAGGTATATAGTTAGCCATTATTTATTTTCTCTATGTATATATTGATAGTTAGTGGATCAATGTGCTTGTTGGGCCAGTTATGTAATAATTAGTGATGGGCCTATATATATGGGCATGTATAGTTGTGTAATACAATTTTTTAGGTTGTAATCCAAGAAGCCACTATTCAATTATTCTGGGAAAGAATTTATCATGGCATCAAAGCTAGGCCTTGCAGGAGCACATGGCATTCTCTTCTTCATGTGATTGAGTCAAGCCTGAAGATCAAGGGCACAAAACAAAGATTGAACTTTCAAGGGCATAGATCAAAGATTGAATTTTCTAAGCCATTCATTCCCGTCAATGTATGGTGGATAAGGCTTCTTTCCAAGATTCCGAAGATCTACCATCCATTATGCTTCTCGATGATTACACTAAATTTCAGCAATTTTGCTACCTCAAATAATTGGTTTTTTCGAACCCTAACGAGCTCTCTTTTTGATTCAGCATCTCAAATGATCTAGAAAAGGAAATCTCTGACGTCACCCAATCGTTCATGCTTAAGATCAAGGATCAGATGCTGATCTTGATTCAACCGAAGATCAAGCGTGGTTTGCTTCCTCTGAGAATCAAGCTCTAGTACAACCAAGATTCAATCCCTTTTTTGCTCTTTTCTCAATGATTGAGAGATTCGCATTTCAAAAGGTCAACCCCTATTTTCTTTGTTCTAACCATGCACATTCAATTGCTTCCAAAGATAGTGCGACGATTCTCCTTGTCATTTCTTGACCGAGTTCTTGTGACAATCAATGTACCAAACGTGGTGATTTTGATTCTTTGCCCATCCTTTTGCTCTTTTGCAAAGTTCTTCAGACAACAACATGATTGAGACTTTCAATCCAAAGACTAATTCATCTCAAGGGTTGGACTTTCAATATCCAAAGACTAATGCGGCAGAGTGAGACACGCTTGACCATTCAAATTGACGAGGAGGAGAGGGAGAGAATCAGAGGGAAGGAGACAGAGCACCACCACCATCAGCAATCATAATGCAGCACAATCAGCAATCACAGGATACACAGTCCAATATAACACATTGCATATCAAGTCTTACTGCCCATGGACACACCCCATGCAAAATGTACATAAGAACTTAATTACAACCTCACACTGAATGAATATCAGGTCATAAAGCCCAGAGACACTCCCCATGCAAAATGCACATCAGGACTTACAGCCTCACATTGAATGCATATCACGAATGCATGAAGTTTCCGTGGGTAGAAGATACATATATAACATACTTTGCAAGCTCCAAACCCCACGAAGCAAGAACAAAAATCCGGTCTAGGGGATGTTAGAAGAAGGTTACAAAATGGTTTTGATGTTGTTGAATGGCAGTTACTCGTCCTCTTAGCTCCCAATGGATAGAGATGAGAGATTGAAATTGGGATGCATGAACATGTCCTGGATATAGTATCCTCAGGAAGATGTAGTGGTTACGACAGTATACAATACATTCACAACCACAAGACGATAACTGCGTGGTGAGGCAAATATGAAACCAAAGGTGCGCAAAGAAATAGCAAAAGAGAAAACCAAGAAGCCGCAGGAGCACAAGAACAATCCAAGGAATCAGAAAAGGGAATCCTTCCTTGGAAGACCGAAAGGAAACAGAAGCATGAAGAGAGAAAAATCTCTCCCACTGCCCCACAATTTAATCTGCGGGTCTACGTTAACTTTAAAGCATAAAAATATTACGTTAAATTATTAAAATTGGATAATTATACTCATATGCATGTTTTTTAGTCTCCAATTAAATTAACCTTGGCATGTGAACTTACTTTATAATAAAAATTCACATGGATAAAATTTACAAATTCTTTCGTCGGAAAAAATTTACAAATTCTAAGAATTATTATCAGTATTAAAAATTACATATGATAGAATTTGATTAAAAATTGGACATAATGAATATAAATAAATGTACTTTAAAATATACAGTAATTAGTGGAGGATAGGCCGATGATAAAAATAAGGATGAATATAAAAGGAAGTAAAGAAGGGCAACGGGGCTGTCACTCATCAACATTTAGTTTAGGAATATAAAAGGAAAGGACTCTGGGTCACCCATCCACATTTAATGGCAACAGAGTTCTAGATTAAATGTGACAAGCCTTAGACACATATGCTCATGATTACATAGTTGGGAACATTTATTCATTGAACATATCCGGCCCTAGATTCTACCACACAGCGCGATCATCCCCATTATCTCTCAAGTATCATGCGCTTTGCATGATCAATGGGAATTATAAAGTCACACTGCATTTTGCTGAGCTCATGTTCGACATTTCAATCTCAGAATTGAGGCGACGAAGATGCGACTTCCAATTCTGGTCATTAAAATACATGAGCTCAGCAAAATGGATATAATTCCCATTGATCATGCAAAGCGCATGATACGTTGAGGAACCTTTCCACCCAAAGAATTTTCAGCTAGAAACTAAGTAGATTGCTCCCTTACATATATGAAGCGTAGGTTTATTTTAAAAGATCAATTATAAATCAGTGATTAAATTCCAAGAAATTAAGTTATATATTTAAGTAGATTGCTTCCTTACATATATGAAGCGTAGGTTGTGCGAGTGACTTATGTTGTTAGGGATTTCACCCATCAACTTGTTGAAGCACAGGTCTCAGCAATTAATACCCGTGACAAAAATATTACTTCATAACGAATTAGAATAAAGAGAAAATAATAGTACTAGTAACACACACACACACACACACAGAGTCAATAATATAAATAATTATTTCTAAATTTGGAATTAGCCAAGTCCTCAATTAAAGTTAAGTTGAGGATATTGTTTAGAGGATTTTGGATTGACAATACTACAATATATGAGGATGAAGTAAATTTACAGAGAAAATAAGTGTTCCATTTTACTAAGTAATTTGCCTATATATGAGGATGAAGCAAACTTAATTACAGAGTAATCAGTAATTCCATTTTATTGAGGTAATCTGGAAGGAAGACATGGATGGAGTAATTTCTCAACACCCTTAGAGTAAGACAGAGTTTGGAAATAGTAACCTTCCGCAAACAAACACCTCAATCACCAAAGGTTTTGAGAATATTTATATTCCAAGTGCAAAGTTGAACCGTTGATTCAAAAGAAAAAAAAAATAGAAATACAATGAATGATCTCAACGTCCCAAACCAAGAACATAGGACCACAAAATATGAAGGACAGTCATTTAGACAAAAATACTCATATCACTTACTTCAAATAGTGCTTCTGACCACTCCTCATTATAAAAATTATAACAAATTAAATGAATCAAAAGGATGTAAAATGATTGATATAGAATAATAATTAGTATAATATTATGAGGTGATTTACACAAGATGATATACTCGAACCCAAGTGTTTGTGTGACAGAAAAAGTAGATTAATAAGAGCTACTGCATAATGCCTTGATAAAAAAAGAATTTTTTTTTTGGTTGGAGGAGAGAAACATAATACTACTTCCGGTCCTAAATATAGGATATAGTTTGTAGTGTAAATTACACTACAAACTATGTCCTATTTTTAGAACCAGAGGGAGTATTATACTAACAAATAGACACAACTTTCTCAAAAAAAAAAATTGTTGTAAGACAGATCATTGAAAGGGAAAATAGTATCAAAATTACACAAGTAAATGTTTCTTCTGCTCTTCATTTTTTTTATCAGGTAAAGTTTAGACGGGTTTGTTGGGCTCTTCTATAAAGCAATTAAAAAGAACAGAAGATTTTTTTTAAAAACAATTAAATTGAATTATTTTTTTTTAGAAAAAAATACTTTTTGAATTGTCTCATGGACGCATCTTCAATTATCAAGATAATTTAGTCAAAAACATATAATTTAATTAAATTTCATATACGCACAAAAATTGTTGGCACAAAAATTTTAAATTATATTGTAACATTTAATTTATTATATGAAAACATTACAATTTTAAATCAAAGACATTATGCAAATTGGATTGATTATAAATGATGATAAATTTAAGGTTTAAAATTTTTTTTGTTAATATAATTTACGGTAATTAATTCGTTAACATAGAGATGCTTGAGGAATTGGGCCTTCCATAGAAGCTCCCTGCATACCAGCGAGGAAAAGTAGTTATTAAAAAAAACAAATTTTAAAAAGTACAATAAAGAATTGTACAAAAAAAAAATACAATAAAGGAAATACTTCAGAATGCTCAGTCCATTTCGCCTTTTTTCGTTTGGATTAATTTGATTAGGAGAATTAAAATGATTTCATTTTTTTATTATTTATTTATTAGCCAGTTCTAATATATATAATATCTCAGTTCAATTTTATTTATTATGTTCACTCCATTAATCGCTTAAACTCATTATTTTTCCTGCCACTACTATATTGAACTGAGCGTTTAATTAGTTCAATGCTCCTATTTCTATAGGATGTAATATTGGGGAAAATTGTATTATTATGTGATAGAAAATCACTTGAAAATGTCCCACGTGAAAAAGGAACTAGTTGAGTTTTATATATACTACTGAAAAATTAAGGATGAAATTCCATTAAAGTAGTATCTTCTTCAAAAGAAAAGAATTATGTTGGGGAGTAGATTAGACTCAGTACAGAAAGTTGGGTCCAACTCCCAATACAATTGGGTGTTTTTCCTGCTATATTGATCCCAAATAATGAGCTACAAAAATGTAAGGAGAGATATTTAAGAATCTAAAAGAAATCAACAAAACATTGAACTGAATGGAATGACTATTATTCCAATCACAAAGCTTCTATTTTTTTTTTCCGATTGCCAAAACTATCGGGTATGGTTCCTGAGAAGTTATTTGTAGAAAGAACCCTGCAAATTTCAAATTCTCGCAAATAGAAAACATATCCAAAATGCAAGTTGAAAAGTTATCTATAAACAAGACTAATTTGGTTGTCACAATGCAACTAAGTTAAAAGAAAATCATTTGTACATAAAATAATATTCTTACAACATACGTAACTTCTTCAAATTTCCAAGGCTAGAAGGAAGAGTTCCTTCTAACATATTATCTTTCAGCATCCTACAGAAAGCAGCAAAACCATAAAACTACCTGTAATAAAAACAGCAATTTTTATAAACTCAAAGTGTAATTAATGATTCACGCTACCAATTGTTCCAAAGTTGCAATTTCACCAATTTCCTTTGGAATTGTACCACTGATTGGGTTACCCACATGGTCTCTAAAACATAAGTTTAAGATGTGAATAATATTGCATATGGTCAAATAGTTCGAGCTTGTATAGATGAAAGTAATAACCATATTCACAACTTTTTTTTTTTTATTACTTACAATGGAACAAGAGGGAACCTAGCAATGCTCCTTGGCATTGGTCCATTTAGACAATTGCGATGCAACTCAATGGCATATAAAATTACATTTCAGATCATAACTTCCCACACTTCAACCAGGCATATACATATATTCACATCAAGGCTATTATATACATGTACTTATATAAACCAATAATAGAACTAAAAAATTTCATTACTTACGGTTGTTGCAGATGGGTTTGGTTCCCAAATTCACTTGGTAAAAATACAGACAGATTAAGACCGCTCATGTAGCTGTCATTCAAAAAATATCACAGAACTATATATGTTTTATTTTGCCAACACAAAACAATATACATAACACTAATATGTGTTTGAATATTAATTTTATTGCGACGTGGCAAGACCTTATTGTTTTAAACAAATAAAGAACAAAAAATAATAACGAAGAATAAAATGTTTTGACTTTATTTGGACCTATATAATTAAACACAACTTAATTCATATTGGAACTTGATTTGGATCCAAATTAAAAGGAGTTACGTTGTACTTACATATATGTAATGTGGCAAACTTCTGCTCTTGAGAAACTGCAATTGCATGTTACATTCCTTATGATGTCTCTCTTTTCATTAATATTAGATTTAGTGATTTAGGTATGTATTAGGTTGGCCTTTCTATCAAATGACTTAAGTCAATTTGATAGGACCTATTATTGGATTATGTATCTTCACTCCAAATGTGAGACTTTTCTTAATGTATTCTAATATTCTCCTGACTTTTTTTTTGTTCCTCTTTTTTTTTCCTCCTGGCCGGGTTTGTACTTTTTTTTAAGTCTCAGAGGCCTTAGGTCCACAATATTTTTTTTATATTCATTTTCTTCTTCTACTCTTAATGTATTCTAATATTCTCTTGACTTTTTTTTTGATCCTCTTTTTTTTCCTCCCGGGTTTGTACTTTTTTTAAGTCTCAGAGGCCTCAGGTCCACAATATTTTTTTTAATATTCATCTTCTTCTTCGTGTTCCATATATCGTATAGCTTTGATACCATATTAGATTTAACGATTTAAGTATGTATTAGGTTAGTCTTTATATCAAAATGACTCAAGTCAATTTGATAGGACCTGCTATTGGATTATATATCTTCACTCCAAATATGGGACTTTTCTTTATGTATTCTAATAATTAATGGCCTCATTTTTCAATCCTCCATCAATACAGGAACGTTGGATCACATTCCAATTCAAGTTCTCTGTCTTTGAAGATATTAGTTTTATAACTTTCACTGCTTGAACCAAATTAAAATCAGTTTTTTGAACAAAACAAAGAAATCGTTCACCGTAATGCAGTTACAATGCAATGAATAAAACTAAATCATTATAGCTTCCAACATTTGGAATCTTGTTGGCAAGATTTTTTTGTTTTTTTTAAAAAACACACATTTAAATCCGTTTACTTAGTTCACTTCTTGGAAAGAAAATGAAGGAAATGGAATAAAAGTTCATAACTCTAATTAGAATAATATTTACTAAGAAGAAAGAAACCTTCATCTTTTGATATAAGTTGAGCATTTGACCTATAGTCTGTGAAAGCGTTCAAAGTGAAGCATCCAAATACAAGAAGAAAAAAAATTTTAGAGCTTGAAATCACAAACTCCATTTCTGTTTTGTAGATTGGAGAAAATAACTTTGAGAAGGAGAGTGAAGGAAGAAGAAGGAGAAGCAGAGAATCTATCACACAATAACAAAAGGCAAGAGAAATAGGAGCCGATAAGAAAAGAAAAGCAAGTCAATTTTAAAGTATCATTTGCCATGCCTCTCATAATGTCCCTAGTTGATAGCTCAAGTCAATTTGATTTGTCTACAACCAATATATATATACACATAATATTTGACCCAAACAAACAACCAATATATATATATATATATATATATATATATATATATATATATATATATATATAAATATAAAATTAGATACACACACACAATTCTTATGAAAACCCTTCACTGATTCTTGTTTCCCCAATTCTTACGGGACCAAACTATCATTCATGGGCAAGAGCAATGAGAATGGCTCTTCTATTGAAGAACAAGCTATGTCTCGTAGATCGTTCGATTTCGTCGTCCATTGCAGTAAATCCACTTCACTCAACTTGGCAATGGTGCAACATGATGGTATTATCTTGGTTGACTCGCTCGATTTCGCCACACTTGTCCAAAGCATACTGTGGATTAATTGATCGTGCATGAGACGTTTGGGAGGATCTTCGAGCAAGATTTTCTCATAATAATATTTTTTGATTAGCGGATTTACAAGAGGAGATACTGAGTTTGAAACAGGGCTAGCTCTCGGTAAGTGATTATTACACCAAACTCAAATATTATTTTGGATGAATTTTTGACGTTATGATCGATAATTTCTTGTTCTTGTGATATGAAATGCTCTTGTGGTGTAATTGCAACATACAAGAAGCATGTGGATTAGGATTACATAATTCATTTTTTGAAAGGGTTGAGCGATCGATTTTCCTCGGTTAAATCTCAAATTATGTTAATTGAACCATTACCAAACACATAGAGTTTTTGCTTTGGTTCAACAACAAGAGAGAGAGAGGGAGATGGGATATCAAGTAGCTGAATTCACAACATTGCTAGCTTAATCCTCTACTTCTCAGTCATATTCTACGGGACACAATAAGTCTTCTGGTTTTTAGCCTTATTCTACATGACACAATAAATAGAATTCTTCTGGTGCTTTTAAGCAATGAACATATTGTGGTAGATTAAACATTATGAGGCTACTTGCTACAAGAAACATGGTTTTCCACCACGTTTCAAGTTTAGAAATGCCACTGACAATGCTGTATCATCTGAGACTATTTCTAATAAGAATTTCACTGAGCCTAATCGGGTTGCTAATGAATCCTACAGTTTTACACCTGAGCAATATCACAAATTATTAGCATTAGTTCAGTTTGACAAATCAATTGCACCCCAGCCCTCAGCTTCTATTAACAATGTCACTACCAATGGTACCTTCTTTGCTTGTTCTTTTAAGTCTTTTTCCCTTTCATGGATCATAGATTCAAGAGCTACTGATCATGTGTGTTCTAATCTTGCTTTGTTTTCATCTTATAAGCATATTCCACCAATTTCTGTTAATCTCCCTGATGGTACTCATGTATTAGCTTCTTATAGTGGCACTATATGATTTTCTGACTCATTTTTTATTCAAGATGTTTTCTATGTCCCGAATTTTTATTTCAATCTCATTTTAGTATCCAAACTTACCTTATTTCTTCCTTGTGATATCTTTTTTCAGAAATCCCAGTGCTAAATCAGACTCCAACCTTCAAAGAAGATGATTGGTTCAGTTGATGTCATAGAAGGGCTATACATCATGCAAAATGCATATATAATTCCCTTTCCCATAGTTGGTAATATTTCCACTACTACTACAAATTCCCCACCTTTTGATCTGTGGCATTTTCACCTAGGACATTTGTCTACGAACACCTTGTCTTATCATGCAATAAAAAATATTACTTTCTTAATCAGCTAGAGTTATGTATGCTGCAGAACATTTCACAAGGAACAAAAATAATTGTACCGACATTTGAATATGTCATGAGTAAAATAAAGTATAGCATATGCATTTGATGATCGACCTCAAAGAGTGAGAGATTGTTTGTACAGGGACTTAGTGGGGACTGCCTATTGGGGGCAGAAAGAAAGAGTTTTTGGGAAATCAATGCGGAGGAGAAAAAGAGTAATTAATGAGTCCGTATTTTTATAAGAAAATTAAAATAATAGAGATGAATGGGTGATGTTACATACAGTACTATTTATTAATTGAGTTGGAGTAAAATGAGGGGTAGCAAAGTAAAACTATTAAATTCTAAAATCTTATTTTAGGACATATAGTCTTATTTAGAATTTGTTGAATTTAACAATCCAATTTAGAATTTAAATAATTCAACTATCTTTTTTAGGGATTTTCCCAAAGAAATATCAAAAGTTATCTATAAACAAGACTAATTTAGTTGTGACAAATTTTACTAAGATAAAAGAAAAATCATCTGTACATAAAATAATATTCTTACAATATGCGTAGCTGCTTCAATTTTCCAAGACTAGAAGGAAGAGTTCCTTCTAACATGGTATCTATCAACACCCTACAGAGAAACTAAAGCAGCAAAACCATAAAACTATTTCTGAAAAAAAAATAGCAAGTTTTATGAACTCAAAATGTAATAATGATTCACATTTACAACTCCTCCAAAGACGTAATTTCAGTAATTCCCTTTGGAATTGGACCACTGATTGGGTTACCCATAAGGTTCCTAAAACATAAGTTTAAGATAACAAGAGGGAGCCTAGCAAAGCTCTTTGGGATTGGTCCATTTAGAAAATTTTCGAGGCAACTCACTATGACATATAAAAATTACATTTCAGATCACAAATTCCCACATTTCAACCGGGCAGATACATATATATTCACATCAAGGCTATTATAATATATATATATATATATATGACCAATAATGGAACTAAAAAATTTTATTACTTACAGTCGTTGTAGATGGGTTAGGTTCCCAAATTCACTTGGTAAAAATTCAGACAGATTGAGACCACTCATAATGCTGTCATAATAAAAAAATTATCACAAAACTATATACATAGTACTAACATGTATTTGAATATTAATTTTATTGTGATGTGGCAAGACCTTATTATATTATGAATATTATAGAAATATATCCCAAGGTCAAATCAACTGGTTTTGAGTAAAGAAAGGATAAAAAAAACTAATAATAAAGAAGAAGAGAGATCATTCACGGTAAATAAGTAACAAATAAATGAATAAAACTAAATCATTATAGCTTTCAACCTTTGGAATCTTGTTGGCAGATTTTTTTTTTAAAAAAAACGTACATTTGATTCTGTTAACTTAGTTCAGTTCTTGGAAAGAAAATGAAGGAGATGGAAGAGTTCATAAATCTAAATAAAAAAATCTATACTAAGAAGTAAGGAACCTTCATCTTCTGGTATGAGTTGAGCATTTGGTCTATAGTCTGTGAAAGCATTCAAAGCGAAGCACCCAAATGCAAAAAGATAGAAAAGTTTAGAGCTGGAAATCTCAAACTCCATTTTATGTTGTTGCAATTTGGAGAAAATAACTTTGAGAGGGGGTGAAAAAGGAAGGAGGAGAAGTAGAGAATTGTTATAAAAATATCGATGATAAGAGAGAACAAGAGATAAAGAAGAGAGAAATTCAAGAGAAAAAATAGAGAAAACTTCTCATTCACTTAAGTGTACATAAAGATTGGCCCAAGGTCTCTATTTATTGGCACAAAAACGCGTATGAACAATAACTTTCCACGTATGAACAATAAACTACGTGTGAACAGTAACTTTGCCACATTACTTTCTATGAACAGTACTTTGCTATAGTACTTCCATATGAACAGTAATGTCTGATTTTAGAGATCAAGTTGACTGAAAAAGCAAGTTGATTTGGATATAAGTTAATGGACATCCACATAATTAATATTCATAACACTCCCCCTTGGATGTCTATTATGAATGTGCCTCATTAAGAACTTTAATCAGGAAAAACCTAGTGGGACAAAAACCTAGCCAAAGAAAGGAGTACAACATTCATTGATACATTGTCCAGTGTTGCGTCATTAAAACTTTTCTAGGAAAATCCAGTGGGATAAAATGTAGATAAGGGAAAAAGAGTACAGCGTGAATCTACTCTTTCTCTCTTGACAACATCAGTTGAGATCTTTGAGTCTCAGAAGACCAATGTCTTGAACAAGCTTTTCAAAGATTGTACCTAGAAGTGATTTGGTGAATAAATCTGCTAGATTTTCACTTGAATAGATTTGATGAATATCTATTTCACCATCCTTTTGAAGGTCATAAGTAAAGAAGAATTTTGGTGAAATATGCTTTGTTCTATCGCCTTTGATGTAGCCTTCTTTAAGTTGGGTAATACATGCAGCATTGTCCTCATATAGGACTATTGGAACCATTTTTCTTGTAGATAAACGACAAGTTGTTCGTATGTGATGTATCACTAACCTCAACCATACACATTCTCGATTTGCTTCATGTATTGCTAGAATTTATGCAAGGTTAGATGATGTGGCTGATGTAATCTGTTTCATAGATCGCCATGAAATAGCTATACCTTCACATGTAAACAAATAGCTTGTTTGTGATTTACCATCGTGTGGATCAAGCAAGGATCCAGCATATGAATAACCAACTAGTTCATACTTGGAGTAGTATAACCTCATGTCCATAGTACCTCTGAGGTAACGAAAAATGTGTTTTACCCCATTCCAATGCCTTCGTATTGGTGAAGAACTATATCTTGTTAATAGATTAACTGCAAATGATATATTAGGACTTGTGTGATTAGCAAGATACATTAGTGCTCCGACCAATTAAAACACACCACATAAACTAGTTTTACAATACTCTAAAAGAAAAACTCAACTCTACAGCGCCACCGTGTCTTAAATTTAATTATATTTATAACTAATGTGAATTTTTTTTAACAAATCTTACTATTTACACGTTTTTTATATCATCATTTGGCATCTGGTTCGGGGTTTGTGACTGCCCCCAACACAAATGTCTCATTTGGGACTCGAACTCGAGACCTAAAGGAATCTAGCAGGCCTCACACTGTTAGACCAACTCTGTGTTGGTTACTATTTACAAGTTATTTAGCACTTGTTCTCAATTCATACTTTGTAGGAGATTTACAATAACTACAATTAATCATACATAGTATTTTTATTTAATTTTTTCAAAAAAATTATTTGGCTGATGGACAAGTCATTTTCTCTATGCTAAAGGTACAACCAGATGAGGACTCTTGCCTTAAAAATTTATGAGAAAGAAAAAGAAAACAGATGAGGATGGAGTCGACAATGATATGGATGAACGAGCTGGTTAAAAAAAACAAAAAGAAAAGGACAATTATATTGACGGAAAAAGATAGTGTCGGATTTAATAAATCAAAAGATTTTAAAATTTGTAATTTTTTAAATAATAAATTATTTTAAAAAATGATAATTATAATTTTTTTATTTTCTTCAAAATAAAAAAGTTCTAAAAATATAAAAAACTGAAATAACGTGAAATATGTAGCTGTTCGATTTTAATTTAAATGATCCCACATTCATGATAAGCAGCAGATCTCATTACATGAGTCTAGCCACGTATAGCGTTTTGACATCTCTGTGTCCCTTAATTTACTTTTCCAAATGCTTTATCTTCTTTGTCTAGTTGGAAAAAGAATAAAAATTGAAAAAAATAATGAAAAATAATACAATGATTACTTTAACGGATTTAAATTAAAACAACTATTATATAACATTTTTGGCTGAATTATACAAAACTTTCTAAACTTTATGCAATATGTAAGTATTAAATAACCACCCGAACCTTTGAAACTTTGCCTTAAATTATAACTCCCTGAACCGATAACCCCAAACTATTAGTATTGTTCATTATTTATCTACAAAAAACTCCAAGTTTGAGGGGGGGCCTATATGTGTATAAAAATAAAGTTTAGGGGGCACAAAAGTAATAGTAGAGGTTTATTGTAAAGCTTCAAAAGTTAAGTAGGTTATTTACATATGACATAAATTTCAATGAAGTTTATATAACTTAGTTTGTCAGTGTCATCTTATATGCTCAAAACAAAAGGGGTCCTTTTTTAAATAAAGATTGAATGTCATTTCCTCAGAAGAGATATATACAACAAGACAGCGCATCAAACACCGTCTCTTACCTAAATGGTGGCGGTTGATAATTAAGGATACAAAAGTTATCATTCATGCGTGTGTATTTTTTGATTATGGGCAATCTTAGCTAAATAATACACTAAGTTCCTCCATATGCATAGTTAATCAAAACCTGTCAATCTCTATACACAAGCACAACTAATCTAGTACTCTATAAATATAAGACAAAGTCAACTTTTTAGAAGAGATTAAGAAAGCTAAATAAGTTACTTAATCATATCATATATTGTGTATTCTTAGATTATATCTCATTTTATAAGTTAGGCAAAATAGTTTAAAGAAAAAATAAAAAATATGAAAAATTTAAATTAATCTAATTAGTTTTCTTAATATCTTCAAAAAAAGTCAACTCTATCTTATATTTAGAATCAAAGGAGTATCATTTACAATGTCTGTAAAAGGACAATCATCTACACATTCTCTAGTAACCAAATCAATAGCTTCTATATAGTTAGTATACAACACTAAATTCTTATAGCCTTTAGACCCATAGAGATTAAGCCCCATGTAAAAACCCAAAAAACTCTGCAATAATTGAAAAAACTGATGTTAGCTTATATGTCATGAAGCTTGATACATTCATCTTGCCGGTTCCCATAATCGTGCCTTTGGAGTAGTGATTGGCATAGAAAATACACTTTTCTGGTCAAAATATAACCCAAGCAAAGCCTGAACAGACGACCATGGGGATATAGAAGTATGTATTTCTCCTGCAAAGACTCTATTTAGTAATAACATCAGCAATCTTATTTGATTTTCTAGAACTATACCAAACCAGTTACGTCTCATCATCTCTTTTATTCAAACCCAAACTGTGGAAAACACATATTTGGATGACGTCATTAGTGAGTCTATCCACTACCAGCTTGCAATTAGACTATTAAAAGAAAATTAATCTTTAAGCCAAGATCCTAACTGGTAGCCATTCCTTAATGCCTGTTTGATAGGAAGGGGAGGAAAATTTTTTTTTGAGTTAGATTTAAAAAAAAAATTAAAAAGGTGGGGTTAAAATTTTTTAACTAATTATTCTTGCTCTTTTATCTTATATCTTATCTTTGTTAAAATTTTATAACTCAACTTCTTCATTTATTTCAAATACAACTCTAAAATTTTTTTTCTACCCTCCTCTCCAATTATCTCAGTACCAAACAGCCCCTTATGCTCATTATTTAGCTTCAAGAGGATAGCAATTTCCAAGAAACTTCAAGAAAAAATCTACAGTAATTTGTTGTTCCCTAACAGATCCATTCACATTGCATTTAATCCATCCTTCTGGGTGTCTAATACATTCATTGGTTCAGTGAACAGTAATGAAGTTGTTTACCACTAAAGTTGGGCTTGAAACACATGATTTTTGTACATGTGATCGAACCATATTTTTACATGACTTTTCATGATTAATTTGGGATTTTTAATGCATTTTCTGGAATAATATTGCATGATTAAACGCTAATTTGAGTTAGGGACATTTGTATTAAATTAATTGTAATTAAGGGTAAAATGGTCATAAATTTGTTAATTATTCATGCAAATGTTTTCTTGGACCTTTGATGCTACAATGGTACTTAATCTTACATTTCAGGCGTTTTGGAAGAAAATTTCAGATTTTGGAGGTCAAAATTAATATTTTGAGGGTTGGGAAAAATTACAAGAAAACCCTAAATTTTCTAGAAATTACAAAAATGTGAAGAAAATGGGCCAGGAAAATTACAAGGAAATCCCAGACACTTTGAAAATTTGTAGTTGAGCTCTATAAATATTTCAAATTATTTCACTTCAGTCACTCATGGGGAACATTTTGAAACCTCCATTGAGGTCCCTGTTGACTAGGTCAGATTTTTTAGCAAGCAGAGGACCCGACTGTGGAACATAGACCCGACAGATTAAAGACGCAAGCAGAGAGTTTTTATGGATGGGGGCGCCGCGCAAGCTTCTGGATCTCATTATCACATTACCTCCAATCATCATCTTCCTTCCTCGCCGGTGACTACCTTCTCCACCACGGTCACCGGCAAGCACCGTCCCTTAACCACCATCACCTCTTCCTTCGCCGACCACCATTGTTGCAGAGCTGGGAGGATCAGAGTGGAGCGCCCCGACTGGGAAAGGTGAGAGCTGAGATTCGGAGACCTGGGAACTGTGAGAGAGAGACGAGACCAGCTTCAACCATCACTCCTCCGTCCTTACTCTGTTATTCACCACTGTCAGAGTTCGCGACTGGGTTCTAGCACTAGAGGAAGCTTGACTGGAGTTTGAGAAGAAAGATAGAGAGCTCGGAGAGGACAAGACCACCATTACCACCTTCTTCTTCACCACCGGTTTCTCTTACCACCACCATTATCACCGTCTCTTCTCTGTCACCATCACCTTCATTATGGCCATTCTTCCACTTTAACCCCTTTTATCCATTTCCTCCTTCATCAACCGATAGACCCTTATCTCTTACCTTCTCCATTTGCTCTATTCTCAAAACACCATCAGCCAATACCAGCACCATTTCATTATCAGTCTCCTATATTCCTTCCATTCTTTCCTTACCAAACCAGAAAGCCCCATTTTCAATCTTTCATCATTTTCTTTCCTTCAATTTCCACGGGGTTCTGGTGTTATTTTGCAGAAACTGTGATTATTCTCTAATAATTATGAGTAGCTGATTCATGTGCTTCTTGGTGGCAAAGGAGGTGGCTAAAGCTTCAATGTGCCACAAAGGGGAGTTCATTAGTTTTTCATTAGTTCATTATGTGTATTAATTGTGATTTGTTTGGTTAATTCTGTATTAATACATATTTGTGAGACTTGGATGAGTGTTCATTTGTCCTTGTTGGTTAACATTTGTGTTGAATTTTGTGTTGATGCACTTGGACTATGCATTGAAATTATTTTCCTATGTTTTAATAAGATTATGCATTATATGTGATTACTATGGTGTGTAGTTGAATTAATTCAAATTGAGTGTCGTGCTTGTGCTCTCATTTAAGAGGAAACAAATGCATTGAAATGATTTTCAAATACACTTCAAGTGGTTTTTAACAATTTATTTAAGAGATTATTATGAATGCGATAGTAGGATTAGTCATTAATTAGATAAATTGGATTCAATGCCTCTACTTGAGGTTTTCACTTTGATTTGATAATAAATTAACTCTCCAAATTATTTCAAGAAGCTATGAAAGCCATTTACTTTGTTACCAAAATTCATTTCTTCATATCCATCCCATTTTCACTTTTATAAAAATACCAAAAACAATAGTTTTGCTTCAATTAAATTGCATCCTTCTTTTAATTATTAATTTGAAAAACCAAAAACAATTTTCCCCTTTGCTTTCATTGCATTTGCATGATATTTAGATTACTTAGGATTCAATAAAAGGCTCCTCAACGATCCTAGGTTTGTCTATACACATAAGCAATCCTTGGTTAATTTTTTATTATGGATCCCAAGGCTAATGTACGAAAAAAGTCATAATCCACATGTTAAGAACTACCTTTTTTTTTTATATAGGAATTTTAGGAAAGGGGGTTAGGCTCACCCACTATCCAAGGGCAGGGCTCCAAGTTGGGATGCCTCTCCCAACACCTCGATTGGAGTACAACTAAGTGGACTTCCTTGGGATTGAACCCTCTCCCATTAGTGAAAGTGTCCGACCCCTTCACCAGCTGAAAAGGCTCATTTAGGTTAATATAGCCTATTTGAAATAGATGCAGGTTCCTCCAGTTCCAATGCTTCTAAAAATCTAAATAATTTAAGAGCAATTGGGAAAAGAGAAAGAAAGGTGAGGGAAAAAACGCAAAAGTATTTTCAAGAAAAATGAAAAAATGTTTAAAAACAATTATGAGTTTAACGGATTTTAATTAATATATAAAATAGTATAAAACTAAATATTTGACATCAAGAAATTCAAAAATGTTGGCAGTTTTAAAATTCGAAACATAATATCAAAATTTTAGAGGAAAAAACCCATGCACAAGTACTTGTATTTTTTAAAAATTTTTTAATTTGGTATCTGTGTGTTTTACTCTTTTACTTAAATATTTTAATTTTGCTTTGTTAGTACCCTTAATTTATGTACAAGGGCTAATAGTACTAATAGCGCTAAGCTGCAGGAACTACCAATGTTAACTGGGCAAAATGAGTGCTGAAAATATGATCTTATTGAATACCAATAATGCGTACATATACATGAGAAAAAGATAGATCTAGTTAACCCTTGATATTTTCTCTTTATAGCATCGGAGATATCAAACAAAAAAGGAATTTCAAATTTCAAAATAATAATCTCTAGAATCATGCTAACTAACCAGGATCCTAATTAAAGATAATCAAATATTAGTTATTATTAATTAGGCCCATTAATTCTTTTTTTTCTTTTTTTTGAGTACAAAGGCAAGCAATAGCTTGAATAGGTAACAGGGCCTAGGGGACAGGTCCTACATAGTGTTCATGAGCTATATCTCCGCATTCCAAGGCAAAAAGATGAAAGCATTCCATAGGGGAAACTCCAATCTCCATGTAATCTTGGCTATTCAAATGAGCCATTCGCGCCAGAAAGTCAGCACAACGAGTGCATTCTCTATACGAGTGGGAAATCTCTAAATCCCAATCGGCATAAATAAGGGATCTGGTAGCCGATACGATATCATACAAAGGGTGATCAACGCCGCAATTGGTAGAAAGCAGGTGGATGGCCTGAAGAGAGTCTGTGAAAAGCCTGATCTTCTTAAGACCCATCTGCTTACATAGTTGAAGACCGCTTTGGATTGCATGGATTTCCGCAGCAGTCGGGGAAGCATTTCCCAACTTCTGTTGAAATCCACGTAACCAGTTACCCTGGCTATCACGAATAACACCTCCGCAGGCTGCTTGACTGCTACTGAAAGAAGAGCCATCTACATCAATGCGAAAGAATCCCTGAGCAGGTGGTTCCCAGCGGGCGAGCCCTCTTTCTGAAACTTGGAATATCTGGTGATTAAGACGTCCATTTAGCACACTTTCCGAGAGATGATAAATGCATCTGTGGACTATTTCCTTTGGGTTGACCCCTGAACCATCGAAAACTCTGCAACAACGGTTTTTCCAAAGGAGCCAGCACGTGGTGGTAAATACTCGTTGCCATGCCCATCTAGACATCCTCCTATTGCCTGGTGAATTCTTTAAGTTCCAGTGTAGCCATTCCTGCAAATTACCAGAAAAAAACATAGTAGAATATAAATTGTTAGTTAAAGGGACCCACACACGCTGGGCTTGCTCACAGTCTCTCAACACATGAAGGATGGTCTCCTCACTCTCACACTGAAAGGGACAAGTATTTAGGACACTCGGGTTATGCCTCGCTCGCATCACATTTGTCGGGAGTCTATCATGGAATACTTGCCACATAAAGAGTTTGACTCTTTCTGGAATTCCCCAGTGCCATAGTTCGCGCCAGTGACATTGATTGCTCATAGACTGCCGGTGGTGTAGCCTGTCATAAGCTGATTTCACGCTAAAGAAACCGTCCGGAGCATTCCGCCAACAAAAGACGTCGTCCTCGGAACCCGTTGGCGGAGGAGTCATCATGATTCTATCAAGCTGAAGAATAGATATTGGACATTCCCAGCTTGCTTGTAAACTCGTTGAACTTGGGCTTCATAAGAGGCTTGGTCATCATATCTGCTATTTGTTTCCCTAAAGGTATATAAGCTAAGTCTATCACCTTAGCTTCAATCTTTTCTTTAATGAAGTGCTAATCAATTTCAACATGCTTAGTACGATCATGTAGTACTAGATTATTTGCTACTTTGAGAGTTGCCATGCTATCACATGACATCTTGATTGGTGTAGTTGGTTCTAATCCCAGTTCCTTCAAAACATGCACTATCCATATTCCTTCATAGATTCCTAGTGTCAATGCTCTATATTTTGATTAAGCAAAGCTTTTTGACACTACAGGTTATTTTTTCTCTTCTCTAGGTCACTAGGTTTCCCCAGACAAATATGCAATATCCTGTAGTTGAGTGTTTATCATATATTGATCTATCCCAATCTACATCAGTATAGACTTCTACACCATTTTCTTCTTTACTTCTTGGTACTCATTTATGTCCATCACGGTATATTTCTACATTTAACTATCTACCTTTTGAAAAGAAAAGACCCTTACCAGGTGTATTCTTCATGTACTTGAGAATCCTATTTACTGCTTCCATATGTTCTTTATAAGGATTGCTAGCAAATTGACTCACTACCCCTACTACATAGGATATATTTGGTGTAGTGTGAGATAAATATATTAGTTTTCCCACTAATCTCTGATATCTCTCCTTATTCACAGACTTGCCATTTGGTTTAATCTCCAAATTACAATTGGATTCTATTGGACTCTCCGCAGATCTTACACCGAGCATCTCGGTTTCCTTAAGAAGATCCAAAGTATACTTTTTTTAAGATATGATAATGCCTGTGGGTGATCTTGCAACTTCCAACCCAAGAAAGTACCTCAAATTTTTGAGATCTTTTACTTTAAATTTTGCAGCAAGCTTATTTTTCAGCTTTGCAATTTCTTCTATATTGTTCCCTGTCACCACTATGTTATCCACATAGACACAACTAAAATAGTAATCTTATGATTAGAGTTTTTAATAAATAAGGTAAGATCATATTGACATTGTTTATACCCAAAACTCTTCACAACACGTGTAAATCTCTTAAATCAGGCCCTTAGAGATTATTTTAACCCATACAGTGACTTCAGTAGTTTACAAACCTTGCTAGACTTTTGTGGACTTCGCAACCCCAATGGAACTTCCATATACACCTCCTCTTCCAAATTACCATTTAGGAAAGCGCTCTTGACATCTAGCTGATATAGCGGCTAATCTTGATTAGCTACAAGAGAGAGTAAAACATTTATAGTATTGAATTTAGCCATAGGAGCAAATGTTTCCTAATAATCAACACCATAGATTTGCGTGAATCCTCGAGCAACCAAACGTGCCTTATATTTGTTAATACTACCATCTGTGTTATATTTCTTTGTAAAAACCTACTTACTTCCAACAACAGGCTTCCTGTGTGGTAGTTCAGTGATTTTCTAGGTTTTATTTTTGTCCAACATTTTCAACTCTTCATCAATAGCCAATTTGCAGTTTAGGTCATTCATAGCCTCCTGAAAATGTCTTTAGAATTTCTTCCTCTTCAACAGTAGTCACAAATGCTTTAAACTGAGGTGACAAGTTTTCATAGGAAACATACCTCTCAATAGGATGTCGAGTGTAGCTCCTTTTGCCTTTTCTTAAAGCAATAGTAAATTATAGATCCTTAGGAATAATCTCAGGTTGAGTTTCATTACTTTGCATCAGAATAGTAATGTAATCTTCTTTGTTTACTGCTTGTTTGTCCTAATTTCTTGTTTTTTCTGTCTCTATTTCCATTGCATAAGTTTCGGGACTAGGAGCAGGTAAGTTTGTAGAGATATGTTCAAGTATGTTGGAGGTTTCTAGTTGAGTTTTTAGAACTATTTGTAAGAGTTTTAGTGGCTGGAATATGATTTGAAGAACTATCTTGAGGTGTTGTAGCAACTGGAAAAAGAGGTTGAGGACTGTTTGGATTTGAGCTATTGGGAGATGAAGTTGAGGGTTGTTTGGAGTAGGTTTAGGCTCTGAAAAAATTGGTACTAATTCTAATGATGTGTCTGGATCATCTATCATAATTTTTTGATCAGATACTTATCTTTTATGGGACAAATTAGCCATTCACTACCACTCTCCCCCTGGATGGATGGCTTGGAATAGAATAGTACTGTTTCATAAATTGCACATTCATTGTGATATATTCTTTTTTTGTGGCTAGAGAAAAACATTTATATCCTTTCTTAGTAGGAGAATAACTTGAGAAAATACATTTTATAGATCGAGAATCTAATTTTCCACCACTATCATCGAAAATAAAAGTTGAACACCCAAAAATATGGTTAGGAATAGAGTTGACAAGCTATGAGTTTGGAAAAACTTTTAAGAAGGATTGAATGAGTGTTTTAAAATTCAAAACCTTAGAGAGCAATCAATTAATGATATAGGCAGCTCTAAGAACTGCATTGATAAGAGCTAAATATTTGTATATCTTTTGGTGATTAACCTTAGGCTTTTGTAGGGTTTAATTAACTATTTTGGGCATAATTAGATATTAATTTGAGATTTGAATGCAAAGGTAATTTGGGAATTAAATTGGCTAAATTGATATATTTTAAATAATATTTTGTTATTCCCATTATTTAATTAAATGTGAACATATAGGAATAGAGTTGACAAGCTATGAGTTTGGAAAAACTTTTAAGAAGGATTGAATGAGTGTTTTAAAATTCAAAACCTTAGAGAGCAATCAATTAATGATATAGGCAGCTCTAAGAACTGCATTGATAAGAGCTAAATATTTGTATATCTTTTGGTGATTAACCTTAGGCTTTTGTAGGGTTTAATTAACTATTTTGGGCATAATTAGATATTAATTTGAGATTTGAATGCAAAGGTAATTTGGGAATTAAATTGGCTAAATTGATATATTTTAAATAATATTTTGTTATTCCCATTATTAATTAAATGTGAACATATGGTATTACCTTTGTGCATCTCATAAATGTAGGTGATGACATGGTATATTGGAGCTTAATGGAGGACAAAGATGGAATTAAAGAAGAGCACATATGCAGATTTTATCTCCTAAGTTTTCTGATTTTAATATGCTTGAAAAAGGAATTAGGCATTGTTTGGTGGCTTGAGTTTCTTGGTCATAAGATCCCTCAAATTTTTGCCATCTCCAAACAAGGCCTTGTTTCTTATATTCACCAAAATCAAATCGCACAGATGGCAGTGGGAGCCCGATTGGAAAAAGAACAAAAACTTCATTCTCTCATCTCTCAAACTCTCACTTCTTCCATCTCACCATAATCATTGACTTCATCACCGATTCCTCGATTCCTCCTCACATCTCCATCGATCGCCTCCATCAAACCATCATATCTTCTTCTCTGGTTCTGTCGCATATTCATCCATGGCTGACAAATGTTCTAGTTGCATCTTGGTTCAATTATCTGTCATGAGCGACTAACTCTTTTGTCCAATTGTGATGATAAAGCTAACCTGAGTCCTTGAACAACTAGGGGAGTTCACTGTATCTTAATTTCATCTTCTACTCTCGATATATGCAGATTATAATATTAGGTTGCTAGAGGTTATAATTTGTTCGTATATATGAGGATTATGATCGGTTGATGTAATCTGGATGATGATACTTTTGTTAGATTTGTACTTATAGATTGTGATTGGACTATAGCACTCTTTTGTTATTCAATTGCTTTCCTATATTCTCTTGAAATCAATTGTTTACTAGGCTTCTAGGAATCAATTGGTGGTAGAGATGATCTTTTATGAATCTATCATAAGCTAGATACTTCAAGGTATTCCTAATTGATCAATTGAGTCTATGTTTAGATTAAATTGAGAAGTTAGGAATATTGATTAGTAAGAGTTCTTACTAGTCCTTCTACTTAGTTAAGGGAAGAACTCAAAATTAAAATTGGACAAGGATGGTTAGTGGACTCAATCAACTAGGACATTCATCTCTTGCATTTACACCCACTCACTCACTTTATACATTGAAAAATTCATAAACAAGTAGTTCTTTAGTTTAATTAGATACATGAAACTCACATCCCATACTCTTGGGTTAATTTGTTTTTTACAGTAGATTACTTAGGAACTAAATATAGGCTCCACGTAGAGATTGACCTAGGTTAGTTGCCCTATATTGCATTTAGCTTAGTTTTATTTGATAGCCCCAAGATATGGCTCTTCAAATTTAGCACCGTTGCTGGGGAGCCTAGTTTCTAGGTAATTGGGTGTCAATTGCAAAATTTAACTAGGGTGTGTTTACTAGAAGGTTGTGGTTAGGTAGTTTAGTATTAGTGTAGTTAGTTGCGCACCATTTTATAGGTTTGTTTTCCTTACATTTGCATAGAAAAACACAAAATCATTGCATTCATTACATCTTGCACTATTCTTGTTTGCTCCAAGTCCATCATTGCTGTCACCGTGGTGTTTTGCTGTCATAAGTGGGTTTTACTATTGAAGGCATTGCTGTGGGGACTTTCACTGAGTTGGTACTGCGTTTAACACTTATGACATTGCTGGTTGGAAAGTTCTGCTGTTATTCTGCTTTGCATGTGTATACCTGCTGCTTCTCATGGTTGCTTGAAGTAAATGAAGTAGTTTATTGCATCTGATTGCTAAACTGTAACACCTACTGTTGTGTGTCATTGGCATAAGCTCTTGACTAAATTTATGAGTAAGTTCGAACCTGATTTTGTTCTTGTACTAGCGGTGATTTTTGGGTGGATATTTAGTGTTTGGTACGGAGTGCTATGAGTTACTCTTGCTGAATTTGAGAACCAACTTTGTTATGCATTTTTGCATTATACTCTGAAACTTTTGCTGCCGCACTTGTCCTATTAAATCTCAGTCATTTGTGTCTTGATAGTACTTTGTTCCTTTTACTTGAATTTGCATTGTGGGAATTGTCACGGGGTGACTGCATATATATGCTGTGACAAATCTGATTTCTACTTTCTTGAATCAGTTCTGAGTTGCTCAGCGTCATTGCTTTTGTTCTATACATAATTCAAATATTTTGTTAAATTCGTTGCACTTTGATATTTTATTGAGGAAGGAACTTGACTGAAACTGAATTCTTGCTGAACCGTGTTAGGTTTTAGAGTTTGAGCATTAATTTTCTGTCAAGAGTTGCTGCTAAAAAAAACAGATCTTGGAATTGAGAATTTTAATTGTTGTCACTCTCAATTTTTACCATTTGCATAAAAACAACATTTGCTTTGCTGAATATTTCTTTGCTGGCTGGCAATTTGCTAGAAACTTGAAGTTGCCAAGCTTGCTAACTTTCACTGAAGGAACTAGCTTGAATTGCATTTCTGTGCACCACTGTTGCATGATATCATATGATTCTGGCTCACATGAAACCAAGTTGCAATTTGATTTGAGTGAGTACTTACTATATTGAACTGAATCTCATTCATTTGAATTTTTCTGGAAGTATTCTGATTCAGTTTTCTCTGGACTTAAATTGCTTATGTTGGTTATGAGTCACTGAAATTTTGATTTTTGCTCACTTAGCATAATGAAATCCCTACTACATCAGGAGCAATTGTTTTTTTTTTTTTTTGCATTCTCTGTCTTGACTTTGCATGCTGAAACACTCATACTTGGCGCTTGCTGAATGGCAAATCATTACTGCTGTAACTGATATTGCGCTTGTTGAATTGTGACTTTGTAGAACTTGCTATGAAATTGCTGTCTGACATTGTGGTTGGTTGTTGCTGAAATTAAGAATTTGAGTTGCTGCCATTGTTGTGATGCTTCCATACTTACAGTTTGTTGTCCAAATTGTGTTGGGACTTTGCTGAAATTATGTGCAGCATGTGAATTTTACAAAAATCTGACTGTATTATGAATTTTTGCTGTTGTGTGGGTCAAAGTTCTTAGATCTAAAACTATTCTTCATCTCTCACATTTTGTGACAGCAATTTATGCATTCAGTTAGCCTTGATCTGATTTATTCATATACTGCAAATAAATGTAGACAAACCTGGAGTTGAGAATTGAATGTTGCTGTTGTTAGTGAGCATTGCTGTCATAACCATTACTATTAAAGAAGTTTGGGATTTGAAATTCTGAAGTTGTTGGTGAATTTTGTGGCCAAAAATTTCAAAATTGTGATAGTCAAGTTGTCAAGAATTGTGCAATTTCGTCTGCTGCAAATTGGACAAAATTCTTGCTGTAGCAACTTGCTAGCTCTGAGCTTTGAAAGTCATAAACATGTGACAACGAATTTATCTTGTTGGGTGATCAATTTTTCATTGAATTGTGCTATTCACAATGATTTCTTCCCCAAGCTTGTTTTAAATCTGTTTCTCTTATCTGCTGGTTTAAACATTTGAATCTTAGCTATTGGAATTGTAATTTTGACATAATTTTGTTCCATATTCCTAGGAACTTGCTGATGTAAAGAGTGGACTTCAAAGTTTGATGTGGATTGTTGCTTGACATTTAGATTGTGTTTATAATGGGAAATTTGAATTGAAAATTAAATCTGTGTTTGTTGGCATCTTGTAGTAGCCATTTGTTGTTAAATCTGAAAGCTAATATACCCTTGATTCTAATTTTTGGATTAGAATTTTGGCTTCTACACCTTTCTGAAATTGTTAAGTCCACTGTTGTTATGTGAACTGATTTCATGTAACTTTATACCAGCTTCCTGTTCAGATTCATTCTAAGACTAAATCAGAATTGCTTTGACACTCATTTACTTGAGTTTTCTATGCGTTATTGTATATCCTGCACCACTGCAAGTTGTTACACTTAAATTAGGATTATTGGCAAGGTTTTCTATTTGTGTTGCTGCCAATTGCTGATTATAGGCTACTATGTTTGCTGTCACTAGTGTGAATTTGTTGAGATTTGAGTTAGCTAATGATGTGAGTCAAGTGTTGATGGTGTTACTTGTGTCATAAGTTGCACCTTATTATCATATATTTGAATTAGTTGGATTGAGAGGTGTCATTGAAAATTAATTATTGTTTGAAGCTGTCTCGTCTAACTTGGGTGTATACCTCTGACTCTTTGCTTTTGATGTTGATTTTTACTGGAATCTGAACTATTTTGCACTAGTGCACTTGTGAAAACCAAAGCTGGAATTTTTTTATTAATAAAGATGATTTGTTTGTTGATTTTATTGATTGCCCTCTCATTGATAATCATCTTGTGCTAGATCAAAACATGGATGGACACATAGAACATCAAGATAATGAGGTTCCTAATAATGGCCATAATGAAGTACCTCACAATAATAATCATGTGCATGATGATGTAGGAAATAGAAGCATAAGAGATATAATTTCTTCCAATGTTGATTATAATCCTTATGGATTCTATAATTTCAATGCTAATTTTGAATTGAAGGGACATTTGATAAGTGCTTTACCTAAATTTCATGGTAATGAAGGTGAAGATCCATATAGGCATTTGGAGACTCTCCATGTGGTTTGCTCATCCATGAAGCCTCTGGGTGCTGACTTGGATGAAGTCATGAGCCGTGCTTTCTTCTTTTCTGTGAAGGGAAAAGCTAAAGAGTGGCTTTATATGCCTCCTCACCACTTTGCAACCTTGACTTAGGAGCGAATGAAGAAAGTCTTCTTGGAAAGAAATTTATAGCATTCAACAAGTAATAGGTGAAAACTTGTATGAGTATTGGACTCGCTTTTTGGCTCTCCCTGCCAAATGCCCACACCATCAAATTTTCCAACCACACTTGGTGGAAAAATTTTATGATGGGTTTCTTGATCACAACAAAGACACTGTTGATGTTGCAGTTGGTGGATCTCTAATTGATTTGACATCTCAAGAAGCTTGGGATCTCCTTGAAAAGATGGCTGCAAATAACCAACAATTTGGTACAAGAGAAAGAGCTCAAGCATATAGAGTTGGAGCTTGGTCCAACAATGAGATTTTGAACAAGTTAGCCATTTTAAGTGATCAAATGGGTTGTATGCAAAAGGCCATTTAAGCTCAACAAGTCCACAATGTTGGTGCTTCATATCCTCCTCCTATGTCTTAAGCCTTAGTGCCTACTTCTTGTAAAACTTGTGGTAGCCCTATGCACACCGCTTTGACTTGTCCTTCTCTAGCTAGAAAATGTGATATAGCTGCTATGAATTATCAAAGACCACCTCAATATAATCAAAACAATTTCAATGGAGGGTGGAAGGATAATTCCAATTCTAGATATGGGGGGCAATGACAATAGAGGCTATCAAGGGAAGGAGAGCTTCTATAGAGGTGCTGAAAATTCTTAAAGACAATTTGGGAATCCCTCTATGACTTCTTATCAAGGTCCATCAACATCAAGAGAGGTACCTATTGAAGACACTAACACTAATGAGACCTTGATGAAGATGATGAGCAAGCTTTTGTGACAAGATTGAACAAATAGAAGTGAAGCATGACAATCTCCAAACATTTGTTTCTCAATTGTCTAATGCAAAGAGTGAGAATGATGCCAAGAAGGGAACCTTGCCTTCTAATGTTGTAGTGAATCCTAAGAGTTTAAATGCTATCCAACTAAGGAGTGGCAAGCAAGTTGGACTTGATGATCCAAAAGAGGATGAAGAAGAAGTTGTTTATGATGAAAGCATACAAGAGCAAGATTCTACATTCCAAGTTATTCCTTCATTCGAGAGCCAAAAGGAAAAAGGCATCTTAAAGAAGACTTCCTCCCCAAGTTCTACAAGCCAAAGGAATGAAGGAGTTGAACAAGGAACCCAACATGAGCATTATGGAACCATTGTCTACCAAGGTAAAGAGGTAAATTTGAAAGACCTTCCTTTCCCCCACTCTTATCTTCAAGGCATGAAAAATGCTAGTGAAAAGCATGATAATGATTTGTATTAATTGTTTAGCAAGATTGAAGTCAATATACCTTTACTTGAACTTGTTAAACAACTTAAGTATGCTAAGATCTTAAGGGACCTATGTAAATACAAGAGAAGATTCAAGCCTAATGAGATGGTCCAACTTCCTTCTAATGAGAGTGCATTGTTTAAGCCCCCAATTGCCTGTTAAGTGTCAAGATCCGGGGAGTTTCACCATACCTTGCACAATTGGGAATTTCACAATTCCTAAGGGATTGCTTGACCTAGGTGATGCAATAAATATGATGCCCAAATCTGTTTATGAGTCCATAGGAGTCACTATACTCAAGCTCGCTAGTTTAGCAATTAGCGGATCAAACAATTAGATATCCACTTGGGGTGCTTGAGGATGTGTTAGTTAAAGTTAATGACTTGCTCATTCCCTCAGATTTCTATGTTTTAGACATGTCTAAGGAGAGTATGAGTAAAGGTGCATAAATTTTGGGTAGGCCTTTCATAAGAACAGCTAACACTGAGATTAGAATGAAGGAAGGTTCTATAACTATGTATGTTGGGTGATGTATGATAGCGAAATATTCACATATAATCAAAGAATTATACCCTTTTTAACCAAACACTCATTAGGCATATTTCCTTCACACTTCAATCCTCATATGCCCATTAATCAATCAAAAAGTGTGATAAATTGAGTGTAAATATGCCACTTTGTTGTGAATTTCACAATGCTAACAACGCCCTTCTATGTAGTAAAGTCAATTGCTTTCCTTAGCTCTACCAATTCCTCTCCCTAAGACTATGTCCTGAAAAACACAGCAAAACTTATTGAATAAGATTAGGCAATTGGGTTGAGAGACTAAGCACTTCACTAACAGCAAATTACAAGATATTTCTGGTACATATAAGACATTCTCTATAACAATTTGTTCTGAAATAGTAATACTGTCTGATCCCTTAACTATAGCATATGTATTATTAGTAGCATGTAACCGAGAGTGGTGAGAATGAGAAGAAAAAGTGAGGAACAATTCTTTGTGACTTAAGATATGATTTGTTACCCCAGAATCAACCACCCATATATTTTTAGATTTTGTAACAGAATTTAGAGCTGTAATAAATGTCATACCTGCGTATGCTAAGGTAATTGAGGGAGTGATATTTTCATCCTCACTTTGGTTATCAAAAGAGTGTTTATCTAGAATCCTACGCAACATAGAGAGTACTTTAGGATTTAGGGAGGACCGTCATTGATGAAATTACATGTCATTAGGCATCTACTTTTTGAGCCTCCGTGTGGCACCAGCATGTTTGTGTTCTGGTTGTCGATAGCCATGGAAGCCCGTGGATGGCTAGTTAGTTCTTTTTTGAAAGACATTGGTTGTTAATGCTCTGATGCCATGAGTAAATTGAGCATTGAAAATATGATCTTAATGAATACCAATAATGTGTACATATAGATGAGAAAAAGATAGGTCTAGCTTACCCTAGATATTTTCTCTCTATAATATCGAAGATATCAAGCAGAAAAGGAATTTCAAATTTTAAAATAATAATCCCTAGAATCATGCTAACTAACCAAGATCCTAATTAAAGATAATCAAATATTAATTATTATTATTAATTAGGTTCGTTTACAAGAGTGAAAAACAGAAAGGTATCAAATTAAAAATTGAATGAAAGTATACTGCAAAATAGTTTTCCTAGTTTTATACTACAAACTAGTTAAATTTAAACAGTTACTGGCTTAGATTAATGACATTTTACTACTAAGTAGTGATAAATTGAATCACATGGTCTTTCAACTTGTGTTTAGTTATAATTATTCATATTCAGTGTCATCAAACTTGTGCCAAACTTTTGGTTGTAATCCAAGAAGCCACTATTCAATTATTTTGGGATAGAATTTATCATGGCATTAGAGCTAGGCCTTGCAGGAGCACGTGGCATTTTCTTCTTCATGTGGTTTATTCAAGCCTGAAGATCAAGGGCACAGATCAAAGATTGAATGTTCAAGGACACAGATCAAAGATTGAATTTTTTAAGCCATTCGTTCCCATAAATGTATGGTGGATAAGGCTTCTTTCCAAGATTCCGAAGATCCACCATCCATTATGCTTCTCAATGATTACACTAAGTTTCAGCAATTTTTCTACCTTAAAGAATTGGTTTTTTTAACCCTAATGAGATCTCTTTTTGATTTAGCGTCTTAAATGATCTAGAAAAGGAAATCTCTGATTTCACCCAATCGTTCATGCTTAAGATCAAGGCTCAGATGCTGATCTTTATTCCACTGAAGATCAGGCGTGGTTTACTTCCTCTGAGAATTAAGCCCTAATACATCCAAGATTCAATCCATTTTTTGCTCTTTTCTTAATGATTGAGAGATTTGCATTTCACTACTACAAAAAATATAATAAATGGCGCTTCCCAAGCGCCATAGCTTTCAGCGCCGTAAAAGTAAGCTACGATGCTTCTTGAATTTCTGAAAGTGACGCAGATTGTGTGTCTTTTTTTAAGGAGAAGTGCCATAGGAGGGTAAATACCTCCTACGACGCTTCTCCTTAGAAGCGTGGTAGGAGGTATATACCCTCCTGCAGCAGTTCTTCCCACAAGAGCCGTAATATGTAATAATTGTTTTATTATTTGATATAATTGTTTCCTTGAACTCAGCCAATTAAAATCCATTGCAATTTACAATACCAATACCAATAGAAAAAGAGTAAACTAAATCAGAATGAAATAACATATAACTAATTCATAAAATCAGTACTAGATATATATATATATATAATAACAATTAATGTAATTGTACAACTAATTTTAAGAGAATAAATAACACGAGAATAGGCAAACAAAACAACCTAACGTACATATGTACCTAAATATTAACTAATTGGCTGACCATATATTCACACTATTCCTCAGGGATTTCATCCATTTGTTCGTCAGTCAATTGGACGCAACATTGATCTTCATAATACTACATAAAAATCATACACAAAATGAATTAAACTAAGTATTATTATATTTGTAAGCTCAAAAATTAAAAAACTTACAATATATAGAAAGTTCAAAAAGGTAGAGTTGGCACTTCAAATAGATACCTGAAAAAAATTATGAGCACACATATATGATCATGGCAAATTTTAACTAAAAAAGAAAAACTGACCCAAATATTGAGGAAAAAACACTTACACGCTGAGGAGATTTTGAAAGAGGCTGAGACAAGAAAAAAAATATGGGAGAGGAAGCTTTGTATTGTAACAGAGTTGTGGAAAATGGAGGAGCTAGAAAGAACGTGGGAAGATAAAAATGAAAATGAAAATGAAAACAGTGAGGTAAAATATCCAAAGCACCATGTGGTGCCTAAGGCACCACGTGGGTGCCTTGAATATCTAAGGCACCCACATGGTGCCTTATATAATTAAAATGAGTGTCTTAGCATTGGTTAAGGCCCTAATATTTTACCTTAGCAGGTGCTCTATTATCAAGTGCCGGCTAAGGTCAGTTTTGGTCAGTACTTTATAATCAAGCGCCGACTAATAAATGTTTTTTTTTTAATAAATGTTTTGTATAGCGCTTGTCTAGGAAAGTGCCGCACAAGCCTAACACTAAGCTTTGGCGCTTATATTAGCAAGCGTTGTAGCTTCTGAACTTTTTTTTAAAAAAAAAATATTATCTACGGTGCTTCTTTGAAGAAACGCCAAAAAAGGGGTACTATAAAATCCCTCTTTTGTAGTAGTGTTTCAGAAGGTCAACCCCTGTTTTCTTTTTTCTAACCATGCACATTCAATTGCTTCCAAAGATAGCATGACAATTCTCCTTCTCATTTCTTGACCAAGTTCTTGTGACAATCAAGGTACCAAACATGGTGATTTTGATTCTTTGAGCATTCTTTTGCTCTTTTGCAAATTTCTTCAGACAACAACATGATTGAGACTTTTGATCCAAAGACTAATTTGTCTCAAGGGTTGGACTTTCAACATCCAAAGACTAATGAAGCAAAGCAAGACACGCTTGACCATTCAAATTGATGAGGAGGAAAGGGAGAGAATCGGAGAGAAGGAGACAGAGCACCACCACCATCGGCAATCATGATGCAGGATAATCAGCAATCATGGGCTACATAGTCCAATAATGGGCTGATTGGACCATATTTTTATATAATTTTTCATAATTAAATTAGGATTTTTAATGCATTTTCTAGGACATTATTGCAGGATTAAGCACAAAATTTAATTAGAGACATTTGTATTGAATTAAGTGTGATTAGGGGCAAAATGGTCATAAATTTATTAATTATTTATACAAATTTTTTCTCGAACTTTTGATACTACCTTGTTTTTAATCTTGCATTGTAGGTGTTAAAGAAGAAATTGGAGATTTTGGATGGTCGAATTAATATTTTGAGGTCTTGGAAAAATTACAGAAAAGGACCCTAATTACAGAAAAGTTAATGATTTTGAATTAATATTTTGAGGTTAGAGGGAGGTGACAGAGAGAGCTTCAGTGACCTCCAATACCACATCTGGCAAGCTTCTTCCACCATAACCGCCAACAACGCCGTGATTTCAACCGGAGGGAGACCAAGGTGAGAGAGAGAGAGAGAGAGAGGATAGAGTTGAAAACCATCTTCGTCTTCCTTAGCTGTTTGTCGACACCACCATTGTCTTTGGCCTTCACCACCATCAACAAGCACCTCCGTCTCTCCCACCTTCTCTTTGTATTTACTCTCTTAAACATCGCTATTTCATATTCCATCATGAACCCTCACCATCCCTTTTTCTCGATTTCTTGTCTGTTTCAGATTCAAAATCATTAACAACCACCATTAGCCCTTGCCCTCAACTTGGGCCGAATTAGTTCTCCTATTCTCCAAATACCACATCCACCACCTCCATTAAGCACTACCATACCTCCTTCATCTTCATCACTGTCACCTTCCTATTCTCATTTTCCATTAATTTGGCCATTCCCTCATTTTCCATGGAGTTTGGTGCTTTAAACAATCTGTGGCCATTCTTAACATCATGAGAGGCTGATTTTCTTGAGTTTTGGGGGAGGGGGTGAAGGAAGTGACTAAAGCTTTAATGTACTATAAAGGGGAGTTTATTAGTTTTCAATTAGCTCATTATATGTATTAATTGTGATGTGTTTGATTTAATTCTATATTGATACATATTTGTGAGACTTGGATGAGTGTTTATTTGTCCTTGTTGGTTAACATTTGTGTTGGATTTTGGGTTGATGCACTTGGACTATGTATTGAATTATTTCCTTATGTTTTTAATGAGATTATACATTGTATGTGATTACTATGGTGTGTGATTGCATTTTCATGTTGAGTGTCACGATTGTGCTCTCATTTAAGAGGAGACAAGTGCATTCAAATGATTTTCAAATACACTTCAAGCGGTTTTTAACAATTTATCTAAGAGATGATTATGAATGCGATCGTAGGATTAGTCATTAATTAGGTAAATTGGACTCAATGCGATTGCTTGAGGTTTTCAATTTGACTTGATGAAAATTAACTCAAAATCTCATTTTAAGAAGCTAGGAAAGCCATTGAATTTGCTACCAAGACTCACTTCCTCATATCCATCCCACTTTTATAAAAATACCAAAAATACTAGCTTAGCATTTAATTAAATTGCATTTTCTTTTAGCTATTAATTTGAAAAATCCAAAACCGATTTCCCCTTCTTTGCATTGCATTTGCATGACATTTAGATTATTTAGAATTCAATAAAAGGTTCCTCGAGAAGAGAGAACGATCATAGGTTACCCTATACACAATCCTTGGTTAATTTTAATTATGGACCCTAAGACTAAAGTACGAGAAAAAGTTAGTAATCAAATGGCGCCGTTGTTAGGGAGCTAAGTAATTGGCTACCTAGGTAGTCTAATTGTCAAATTCACTTTTGACAAGGGATTTCTCGTGTAAAGCTTGTTAGTTTTGCATTTTTTGTTTTTCTTTGCATATATTTTAGGAATTTTGCATTTAGGTAGGTTGCATAGCATTCATTGCATTCTTGCATTGTTTTGACTTGGTTGTTTCTGTGTGGTGTTGTTGCAATAAATTTGATATGATTTGACCTCACTTGTTTAAATTCACCATGTCTCCAAGTTAATTTATAGCATACTTGCATCTTTTGTCATTTTGAAATTCTTTTTTCCTTTTTTTTCACTTGCATTTAGATAGGTTGCATAGCATTCATTGCATTCTTGTATTGTTTTGACTTGATTGCTTATGTGTGGTGTTGTTGCATTAAATTTGATATGGATTTGACCTTACTTGTTTAAATTCTGCATGTCTCCAAGTTAATTCATATCATACTTGCATCTTTTGTCATTTTGAAATTCTTTTTTCCTTTTTTTTTTCCACTTGCATTTGTTTATTCCAAATTCTTTTTCTTAGTTTTTGTAGTTTATAGTTAGATAGTCGTCTTGTGATTAATTGGGAATTTATTGTATTGAAT
Organism: Inga leiocalycina; assembly: GCA_963242795.1. Taxonomy (NCBI): domain Eukaryota; kingdom Viridiplantae; phylum Streptophyta; class Magnoliopsida; order Fabales; family Fabaceae; genus Inga; species Inga leiocalycina. The sequence goes on from OY725329.1 coordinate 48,476,983, forward strand.
TCTCATGGCTTGGTTTAATGGTAATCAAGGTTTACCTTTTCAATCTCACTCTTTTGCAGGAGATTCGACTGACAGGAAAGGGTTTATCTTTGAAAGCATCCATTCCATTCAATAATCATTGCGGCTTCTTTAAGCTAAGTTGGGATGTCCAGATAGTTTAATTGATCAAGAATGTCATGGTCCATTCCACCCTTCATACCACCACACCCACCCTATAGATCATACCATGAACTTTCTCCACTACCATACAACCTATATTATAAGCCTCATTCTAATCCTCCATCATATAACCACATTCCATATAATGAACCTCCTTCTTTCATTCCACCTTGATTCCCGATCATGTTATCCACATCTTGAGTCTCTCTATCCATCATATCAGCCATCTTATGAACCTCATTCTCAACCATGTGTGCCAAACCAAGAACCTACCATTAGTGAAGTCATTAGAGAATTGTGAAATCCAATGACTCATACTATAAATGAGGAGTGGTCACATAAGGACACTTTTGCCTATCGCATGGCCTATATGATAAGATCAATGGACCAATAAGATGAAGTGCGTGCGAGATTGGCCAAGGACATTGAACGTCTCACTCAGCGATCACAAGAAGCAGAGCGATAGAAGAAAGAAAATGAGAAGTTGGAGAAACCAATAGAGTGGCTTGCACAAAAGTCTTCTAAGTGCAACACTCCACAAGTGACTCATCCTCTATTGCCTCCATGTAATCCACCTATTCAAGTCAAGAATGTTAAGAAGGTGCGATTCTAACTTCCAGAGGAGTCTTCCTCTCCTATGGAGGAGGAACAAGGAGTCCAAGCTGAAAACCCATATGCCACTTCACAAGTGGAAGATTCTAATCCTTCGGTGCCTATTCCCACACAAGCACATGAAGTGGAGCAAGTTCAAAAGAGCATTAAAGAGTCTTCTTTACCATTTGGTAATGATTCTATCCGTATAGAAGTAGATTCTCCTACTACTTTAACTAGTGAAGCAATTCATGATTTGAGTGATGATGAGGTGGATGAGGAAATCATTGTTGAATCCCCTCAAATATTGGAAAATGTAATTGCTCAACCCATTAGTTCAAGTAGTAGTGATTCGATTGTACTTGTTGATGAGTATGCTACTACTTCTTTGTGTGATGCCTTAATTGTTGAAAATGCTTCTCTTCATAGTACTATGGATGATTATGGTCAAATGGATGATATATTTTCATGTTCTTGTGCGGTAGATCAAATATGTGTAGACTGTTATCATAAAAAATACCACTTGCTGGTTGAGTTTTGAAAGAAAGCATCTAGTGAAGTAGTTGATTCTACCATTAATCATAATGCATCTTCTTGTACTATTGATGATTGTAAGCATGACACTTGTGAACATGTTGAATCTTGTATGAATGCCACTGTGGTTGTTGTGAATGAGAAAGACAAGAGCCTAAGAAGTTATCTTTCTCTTGATTCCAATGAATTACATGGTAGTTTCATAAGGGAAGATGCAAATGTTTTGATTGATGATATTAAAAATGAAAATAAATCTTTCCATATGATTCTTTCTTGTGATCTACCACCTGATATAGAAAAGGAAAATGATTCTTTTAAAACTTCAAAAGTTTCAGGTGGTAATGATTTGTCAAATTCTCTTTCTTCTTCCACTCTTTTTCCTTCCACCTCTTGTGATTGCAATGATGATGTGGTATACTCTAATACTAAGTTGGATTTCGCACCTTCTACTTTGTAAACACAAAAAGATTTTCAAAAGATAATTGCTTTTTTACCTTCTACTGATGGGAGTGACATTTATTTCCTTGGATGTGATAGTTACATAGAGAGTTTAGAGATTTACATGTCTTTATTTCATTTGAAATCTCGCCATGTCTCTTTTTTTTGATGGAATACTGCTGTTTGTTTATCTCCTTTGCAGGCACTTTCTTGGAAAGATCATCAAAGGAACCAACATCCACCTTACATCCTTGGACCTTTTCCAATTGATCCTAAGCCACCTCCACCAAGGATATTCAATACAGGAGAAGTTGTTTCACAAGACAAATGCATGATTCTCATCAGGGATGAGAACTTCTCCTTTAAGAGACTCAAGATACTCTAAAACAGGTTGTCTCTTTCCTCACTTGTTTTCTTCCTAAATCCTATGATTCTTTGAATTTAATTATTGTATGAGGAAGATAAGTGTTGGAGAAGGACACAATCTAGTAGAAAAAGGTAGAAGTAGTGTAGTTTAGTATAAAGAATAAGAACCCCCTTCGTATGCTTTGCATTTTTGGCCATTATCATACTTAATTACCATTGTGCCTCTTCATCTTGATTTTCTCTGTTATTATGACTTGTTTCTCCTTCTCTTTCTTTATGTGATGGTGACATGTTGTTCTCCAATTGCAATTGGACTTCCACTACTACAAAAAATGGAATTAGTGGCGCACATTTTATGGCGCTTATTTAAAGAAGTACCACAGCTTGTAACTAATTTTTTTAAAATTATTGGGATTATGTGGTGCTTTATTAAGAAAGTGACACAACAATTGGATAGTCTTATGTGGTGCTTTATTAGAAAAGGGCCACAAAAGAAAAGGAGAGCAACTATGGCACTTCCCACAACTACCATGTGGCTTTAGGTGCCGCTTATTTAAGTAAGCGCCACCCAAAGTAGAGGAGTGGATAAAGGAAATCCACTACACCAATCATATGGTAGCTTTTATCCATCCCAATTTCATTATTTCCTTCTTCCCCTAAAAATTCGCACACTCTCCCTCCTCCCAATTTCATTGTCAGCCTTTTCCCTCCCCTTTTCTTGACTGCTTTTTCCCTCCCCTTCATTAGTCCTTTTTGTTCCCTTATGTCCCATAAGCTTCATTTTTCTTCATCCTTTTATTTTCTTTTTTCCCCCTTTTACCCCCATAAGCTTCATTTTTCTTCATCCTTTTATTTCCTTTTCTTTGTACTCTCCTACTCTTTTGGTCCCCACTCTATATCCAGTTAAGAGTTCTTCTTCCTCTCCTCCTCTGTTGGTCTCCACTTTAGTGTCCATTCAGTCCCCACTACTGCAAATATGTAAGTACATTATTTTTTTTAAATTTTTTTTATAGATCTATATATCTTTCTGGAGACACATACACATACACGCATACATGCTGCCATTTTTTTTATTTTTAATATTGCATCTGGACACACACACAAGCATACATGCCATTTTTTTAAAAATTTTTTATACTATATCTAGACACACACACACACACACACGCATACATGCTTTTTTAAAAAAATTATGCTACATCTCTGGACACACACACTCACACGCATACATGCCATTTTTTAAAATTTTTATACTCCTTTATTGTAGTGCTATTTGTATACACACTGCCATAAAGCTTTAAGGGTTTGTCATAACCAAGACAGCAGAAGTCATTCAATATACATAGACATACATACATATATTATTTGCACTTTAATACCTTTTGTTCGCTTTAAAAGCTGGAGTGTTAGTTTGGTATGCTTTAAAAACTAGAGTCATTCATTCACAACTGTTATAAATATATTTAGTATTGATTTTATTAATTAGTTATTTGTTTGCATCATTTTCGAGTTATTTCATTGTTGTTTGCTTTTTTTTCATTTTGTTAGTATAATTTTATAGAGGTATACATTAAAAATATGAAAAAATATATATATTTTTAAAAGACTACTTCCTGTGGCACTTCTTTAGGGAAGCGCCACAGGAAGGGTGTTTCAAAAAAAAATATAAGCTGTGGCGCTTTTGTGGCATCTTTATATGTGATGCTTCCTAAGTGCCACAGCTCCTTCTTTTTGTAGTAGTGTTCACAACTTCCTACTTCACTAAGGAACAAGTTACAATAATAGAGTTTCTTTACATATTGAGGACAATGTGTTGATTAAGTGTGAGGGAGGAAAATACATTTTGAATCCCATTGGTTGTTTTAAAATGAGAAAATGCCATTAACTAGAAAATTTTTCAAAACTTTTTCAAGAATGACTTGCTTTGATGCATGTCCTAAGTGGTAAAGGATCGCATTTTCCACTTTGGAAATGTGATTTGTGAGAAATTCTTTAAGCTTTCATGAGATCTATTGTTTTGGCAATTTTTTTAAAACCATGTTTTGCTTTTCAAGTGAATGGGAAGAGAAATGAACCCACAATTGGATTGTTGCTTACTCCTTGTTTTGAGAAAAGAAAGTTTCTATATCATTAATGCTTTTAGGAGTTAGCATTTTTGTTAATTGATTGCAATGTTTTGATTGATTGTGTTTGTAAAGTTAACATTAGGAATAGTTAAGAAGATGTTTTGTGGTTAGCTTGCTATGCAATTGATGGTGTTAGAGTGAGCATTGGAGAAAAAAACCTTGTTGGAAGATTATTTGGGCTTTGAATTCTTTCCATGTGTGTATGTTCACTTAGTTTTTCACCTTCTAGAACTTGTTTCCACTCTTTTTTTGAAACGGCATTTGCATTAGTGTGATGAAAATGAAAGAGGCATTCAGTTTTAAACCCTATCACCCAAACACAAACCCTCATTCATCACCATTTGCTTACCCCCTTTGAGCCATTCATATGTTATATGCATATCATTTTATTCATAGTGTTCATGGTATTCTAAAATCAAAGTGATTTGCCAATAGAAAGTTGAACAACGTATATATTGAAATGTCATGTATATAGAAAAGAGAAAGAAAGTAGGCTTAAAAAAAAGGAAGCAAAAGGCATAAAGTTTGAAAAAAAAATGATGAAATGAAAAAAAAACAGGGAGTATAGTTTTCAAAAGAAAAAGAAGAAAAGAATTGAATTGAATTGAAGAAAAAAAGAAGAGAGAAGGTATTGAAAAAAAAAAAAAGGGGGAGAAAAATAGAAAAATATTTTGCAGCAAAAACAAAAAAACAAAAAAAGAACTTGTTCATGAATTTGGAAAAGAATTGGCAAGAATTGTCAAGTTATTTAGATACTATGAACTTGCTCATTAACTTAGACTTGCATATCAACTATTTCTTTTCTCTAATTAATCCATTCCATCTAGCCTTCATCCAACATTACAAGCTTTTTAAGTCCTCTAGATTCATTGCATTTATTGCAATTAGTAGTGGAGATGTTAGAGTTCACTATAAAAAAAATGTGATTTAGTAGTAGTTAAAAATAGTTATTAGTAGCGGTTTTAACCGCTACAAACAACATTAGTAGCGGTTCATAAAACTGCTACTAAATCGTATGTTGCAAGCGGTTTTATAGAGATTATATAAAACCGTTACTCAAGCAAAATAACTGCTACTTTATTTTTAGAGGTTCAATCTCACCGCTACAACATCGCCATAAGAAAAAATATTTTTCTGTGATATTTGTAGCGGTTATATAACCGCTACAAATATCAAAAAGAGAAAATTCAAGGCGTGAAAAAATGAAATTTTTTAGCTATTTTGTAGTGGTTCATAAACCGCTACTAATATGAGAAAATTTAAAATTCAATTCGAGCGAAAAAATAAAGTAGCTACTAATTTTTTCGTAGTTACTAAAAATAAAGTAACGGTTATATAACAGCTACTAATTTCATCAAAATTCAAAATTCGAGCGAAAAAATTAATTTCAATTCGAAAAAGGCGCGTTAATTTGTAGTGGTTTAGTAACCGCTACAAAAATTAAGAAATTTTTTTTAAAAAAATACAATCATTTGTGTCATTTTTTTATATTAAATTAAATATTTTATTTTTTTTAGTAGTTTAGCTAATTTAATTAGCTTATTATTCAATAGTTTAGCTCATTTATAAATTAAAAAGAATAATTTAATTTAGTTGGATAAGTATAAAGATTGTATTGATAATATTATTAAGGATATGTAGGTAATAAGGAACTATTATGTTGTCTACTACAATGTAATTGTGTATGAAAACTAGATGAAAATGAGATAAAGCTCTCAAATATCTGGGGGAAAAATAGTGAGAATAAATTTTATATGAAGGAAAGAAGTATTCAAATAAAAAATTAAAAAACTTGTTACCATATTTGATCGTATTGTTAAGCTCCTCAACTCATACAAAAAAAATTTGTAAATGATAGAAAATGAAAGAAGAGTAAGATGAAAAGAAATGGGAGAGTGTTTGAAATGAGATGTGGTAGGGGTATTTATAAGGATCCGTGTAGCATTTGTAGCAGTTAATGTATCCATTTCGTAGTGGTTTTTAATTAGTGCCAATTATTTTTATTTTTGTAGCCGTTTAAAAACCACTACAAATATTATTTTATTTTTTTAAATAATTTTTTTCCAATTTGTTTAAAGACAAAAACATAATTTGAATTTGATCATTCTTCCTCGCCATCCCTACAGAAATTATGTAGAAAAATTATTGTTAGTGATGTATTATTAAATTTAAAAAATTTAATTTAAATGATGTGGACTTGAAAAAACGCACCGCAGTAGAGGTAAATTATCATCACCTTCAAAGAAGTAGTTTTCAAAATTGGAAGGCTGAAATGGCTCACTATCATAGGCTATGTTATCGCTTTCACCCATGTCGTAAAGGTCTCGTGGCTTTAAATGAACGACCATGTGCCAATCCCTATGCTTCTTGTCCTTGACATAATAAACCTGATGTGCCTCTAAAGCAAGAATATATGGCTCATCATCTTGAGAAATACTAGTATGAATTGGCCTTGAGAAATTGACTGATGTGATCCCTAAGTCGTCAGTTGTCAGTCCCCGAGAAGTAGTGGTGTTTGCCCACAAACACTTGAACAGCATCACGGTGAAAGAGCCTTGATAATTAAGTTCAACCACATCAATAAGCTTTCCATAATAAGAGATGCCTCCGAACTGCATGTTGGTGTCACTGTCACTCGCATAACTCATTGTCCCAAATTGCCATAAACACCCAAATTTTGAGTTTGCAATCATTGATCCTGTGAAACCGTGCAAAACTTAAAACCATTGACATTTTATGCTGTAAACCTTTTTGCTTGATCAAGAGGGCCGATTGTGAGAGCTCTGAAATCTGGTGAGTGTGGGTTGTGGTCATTTAGTATTCTGTTCGCAAACCAGCTCGAGAATTCTCTATGGACCTTTCTGTCAACTTCCAAGGATGTTTGTGTACGGATCTTGATTTAACGCTTAACATGACTTCCAAATTCCCTACAATTAATAATGGAAAGGCGATAGTGAAATGAAAGTGAAACAAGTTTCTTCCATTATTGGCTATAGAAGAAACAAGTTTTTTTATAGGCATAGGTATTCTCCAATTATAGACAATTATAGACCATCATGTTCGAGGCCATGTCTAGTATTATATGCAAGCACCTCTTAGTAGATATTTGAACCTTAATTCACCACATTGTGTTGAAACAATACTTCTGTAGGATCCGATTGGTAATTGCTAACCGTGTCAATTAACTGTATCCCTTGAGAAATCAACACATATATGAGTTGGCTTTATATCATTGAGAGTTTGGGCCATTCAAAAAGGACAAATGGGCCTATACCTAATTTTCAATGGGCTTGGGTTGGACTCATATATGATAACTTTCAAAGCTGTAGATTTTGATATGGGAGCTTTCAAAGCTTTCAATCATTTGATCTGAATGGCTCAACGAGTGACACAACTCCTCTCCGATCACACTACTCTCTTCACATGACCAACAAAGGAAATACAAGGGGAAGAGAGAAGGACAGTGTGATTCACTACTAGAAAAAAGGGTTTTAACGTCCCTTTTTTTGGCCTTTCAACGTCTGAAAACAGAGGGACGTCTATGTGAGGGTCGTAGAAAAAAACGTCATTAACGTCTGTAAAACTGGGGACGTAGTAGGCAGACTTTAGACGTCCCCAGTGAACTGGGGACGTCTAAAGTGGGACCTTAGACGTCCCCAGTTCACTGGGGACGTCTAAGGTGTCGCCAGCAGTACTATCCACGTCCCTTTTTTATTAAGGACGTTGAAAGTTTTTTTTTTTTAAATGGACCTTTTATACATATTGCACTGTCTGGAAAATATGTAAACTGCAGAAATAGAATTCCAACAACAGCAGTTCAGCAGAATGAAAACAACAACAAACACAGTGATCAACCCAAGGCTACTACATGCCACACAAACTTTCAAACCACAAACTACACAACAATCTATATCCAAGTCTACTACATGCCACACAAACTTTCGAACCAGACAAACTACACAGCAATCTATATCCAAGTCCCCAGTTTGTACAATAACCAAGACTAAAATCCAATCCATATCCAACAACAATAACGCTAATTATATGTACTACCACAAAAGTATGTCCTACACAAACTACTAAAGACTTTACTCTTCTGGTACACGTTGAAGAAGATGTCCAGCCATAAAGTCTCTGATCATATTTAAGTCTTCATATGAGTAGGCATCTTCATTGTCAAAAATCTGTAAATTAGAAAATAAGCTTAGATGAAATAATGAATGAAGTGAATGAATTCCCATTGAATCACAACACCAAGAATATTATCCTCAGAGAATGAAGAAGCGATTACTTGTTCAAAATCTTTCGTAATGCCACTCTGAATGATGTTAAACATATAAAGCAAGACATAATATCCACATTCCCAGCCGCCAGGTTGTCGAGGGCACTATAAATCAAAAGCAAATGGTTAAAATCAATAAAGGCATATCTAAAACGACCGTCAATCAAAATAACTTGATTTGAAACTACGTACCTTTGGAAACAACCATCTTGGATCTTTGCCACCTCTACGTTCGCGTGGCCCGCCAAGCGCTCGATACGTCGTACATGCGCTATCATGAAAATGAAAATCAACATAAATTAGAATAATTCATTAAGTCAAGAATCAAGAAGCAATGAAATACAAAAAAATAACTTACTGGTTGAAGACACTTTTAGTTTCTTTGTCTGGTCTTCTATTTAAGGAATCAAACCAGTAAACAACGTGCGACTTAGGACAGACAACACACAAACTCCAGTGATAACTATCACAACATATACAGATTAAAATGAAGTTAGATGGCAAGGCAATTATTTACTAAAAATCTCAAATACACAAAATTAAAATGAGTACCCTTGAACAATCGGTGCTAGATAACAAGTATACTTGTCCTCTGACAATGTAAAGCCCACATAGTTCGTCCTTCGTTTCAATGTATTCTCAACCCTTGTCGTATGTGCAGGAGACAAGAATCCATATAAATCAACTTTCTAAGAGTCAACGCATATACGATGGAAGGAGCTATAATAGAATTAAAATGATGAATGTATTAGCTAGTTAAAATCAACTTAACTAAATGAATCAAAAAATGGGAAATAAAAAACTTACAGGATTGCAAATTTGCCCCATCCAATATCTAGCTCCTCGAACTTCATGAACTGTTTAAGATCATGTTTATCAATTGTGAAGTGATACTCTGTATTCTGGCCCACAATCCCTGGAGGCATATACAAATCAATCTGGCGAATGCCTTTATAGATATGCTGCAATCGTGCTAAGAAGGGCCATTTCTCTGCTTCCTGCTCGTTCTTTTAGAACATAAAAACACATACTGTTAGTAGGATGTCAACACATGTCAAGTAAAAGTGAGGTAGTTCCATACCATTGGAGGTGTTGGTGGTAACAAGCCAATAAGATGTACAGGCCAAAGGATGAAAGATCCTCTCGCCTGAGCTATCGTGGCAACCTCGGCATCAGGAATAGGGATGGCTGTACCTTCTTCCCCCGCTCGAACACACGTCACAGTTACCCTACGCAAATGCTGTGGAATTTGCTGATGATGGTGGGTAGTAGCTTCTGTGTGAACGAGAGCATCTGCAACTACACGCAGCACTGGGGCATCCAAAGAGAGGATGGCAGGTTCTCCCGGCGCTGGAGTATGAGAAGGTTCGCCAAGTGGTTCTTCCGCCGGGTTGTAACTTCCTTTGGTGCTGTGGAAGGCCGGGGATGAATGGGTTCTAAACTCGGTAGTTGCCATCTGCGATTCAAACATCTTCTGCATTTCAGCTCGTAGCTCTGGCAACAGCTCTTGTCGGAGCTTGTCGCGAAGGTTGGCCTCGAGCTCTTGTGAGACTTCCTGACGAATCTTGGCCACAAGCTCCCTACTGGGTTCAGCTTGTGACGAATAAGGATGTGAGGCTGGGCCAAAATACTTCGTGACATGAACTCCAACTGCCTCCCCTCGAACATGACCAGGGTGATCTGGCTTCCCAATCGCCGTTGACAAGATGTCCATCCGTCCACTTGGAGTGAACGAACCTTGGCTACTATGATCTTCCAGTTCATCCTGCAGCATAAAAGTTATCGTAAGCACTCCCAATATGAAAAAATAAGTTTGAAATTATGCTCTAACTACTTACAATTCTTGCGGCAACCTCAGCAACAGTCGGATTTACGTACTTCCCACCCTTAAGCCTCCCTGCTTTCCATTTTTTGTGACGTGGTGGAGGTGGCGGGGGCTGGACCACAACGGTAGGATCTAATGTGGCTGCTTCCTTCAATTTCTCCAACTCTTCTGCCATCATCTGTCGCTGAAGCTTCCGATAACCACCACGAGACATGCAATGTTGATAGTTATTAGCTGCTTGCCTCTCTGCATTTGCTGCACTTAATGCCTTTTAAAGGAAAACAACGAACACCGAATCAATAATGTCAACTATATTCAAATAAAACACTACGATTACAGAAATCTTACCAAAAAGTTTGGATCTTCTCGTGATGCCATAAACAACCTCCAGTCCTCTGGAGACAAAAATGGATACTCATGACATGGATCCTGACCCCTCAAGTCCCCTCGAATGTAATCTCGTGTGAGCCTGTTCTTGAAATCTTTCCATCGTAGACGAACCTCCGTCATCCACTCCTTGTACATCTCTGCGGTGTCAGGGACATCATAGGTTTGCTGCAAGGTAAAAACATACGTTAATTATATTTGAAGTGATAGGAATAAAGATATAATGCAGATGTATTGAAAATTATATACCAAAAGTTGTTGCCAAATCAAGTCTTTGGTTTTTGGTGGAACCAACTTCCAATTAGCATAGGTAATGCGAACTTTGCTTCGAGCCAAAAAACCTACGTAGCTAATGAAATGGTCTTCCTCCGGACCAATTGGTTTCATATCTTGATCAAAGTCAATATGCAACCTCTCCTGTTAATGGTTATGACGTGCTACCAATGCAGGCATTTTTGTACTGCCTCTAACCCTTCGTCTCGCAACCGGTTCACGTGTCGCATCACGTTCATCCCTATTCATTTCATTGTCCCTATCACTTGGAGAGTCACCAGAGTTGTCCATATTCCTGTAAGCACAAAAATCATTGTCAGATAGGTGAATAAATTGTAAGTAAATGAATAAACTGAGACGTAATACAACAAACAGCACACATTACTATTTTCTAAGTTAAGCTCTTACTCTAGATTGTTTCCCATATTCCTTCACCATGATCATTTCTCACAGCATATTCTTCATCATCTACCAATTCTCTTTCTTCAATTGTTGTAGGTGGATTAATTGTGAAAGGTGGTGTGTCATCAAGGTTGAAGGTCGGATCACCATGCTTCTGTTTTTTACTCTGAAGTACAATGGACATTTTTTTATTTGCGGGATCTGTGACATAGAACACTTGTTTCGCCTGGCTTGCTAGAATGAAGGGCTCATCCCTATAACCTACTCTTTCAAGATCAACTGAGACAAATCCAAATTGTTGATCTATTACCACAGCATTATTGCTAACCCACTTACATTTGAATAAAGCAACTTTGAACTTGTTGTAAGTGATTTCCCATATTTCTTCTATCACTCCATAATAGGCCATGGATGCTAATATGGGGTTTTTGTCTTTCGAACTAGAAAAGTGCATGGATTCAGCTTCTACAATCACCCCACTATTTTGCATGGTACTCCTGTCATCTTGGTCTTTTGTGTAGAAAGAATACCCGTTTATATCATAACCGCTCCAAGTAATGATCTGAAACGAAGGCCCCCAGGCTAGCCACTCTATTGTCCCAGACACACCGGACTCATGCAAAACCTTTTCTCCAAACCATTGAATGAATGTCTTGTTTTGCTCAATAGTAATCTGCATGTCATTCTTCCTCGGATTCTCTTTCTTCAATCTGTTTCTGTGTTCCTCTATGTACGGTTGCACTTCTGCCATGTTATTCAGGATATAAAGGTGTGCTTGCAACACCTCTTCACGAGGCATAGTCTTCACTTTCAGTCCTCGTGTTCCCTTGCTCCTCCCCTCTTCATGCCGAGATTGTTCCTTCTTTCCTGATAGATAATCGCTGCAGAAGTCCATAGCCTCTTCAACAACATACCTTTCAACTATTGAGGCTTCTGGTCGATAGGGATTTTTTAGAGTACCCTTTTAAGATCTTCATGTATCGCTCGAAAGGGTACATCCACCTCAGGTAAACTGGACCGCAGAGCCTTACCTCCCTTACCAAATGAACTATCAAATGGACCATTATATCAAAAAAAGAAGGAGGAAAGTGCATCTCTAATTGGGACAATATGATATAACCCTCAGCTTCCAGTTCATCCAGCTTTTCAGTGTCAATGACTTTGTTACAGATAGCATTAAAGAAAACACACATTCTTGTCACAGTGTTTCGAACTTCATCTTTCATAATCCCTCTAATAGCTACTGGTAACAGTTGTTGCATCAACACATGATAATCATGGGACTTCATTCCCACTAACTTCAAATCGTCCATTGACACACACCTTCTCACATTCGAAGAATATCCTTGTGGTACCTTAATTTCATGCAAACACCCACACAAACTTCTTTTCTCCGCTTTTGATAGTGTATGCGCTGCTGGCTCCATGTATGCCCTCCTACCATCATCTCGTAGCTGTGGATGTAACCGTTCTCTTATTCCCATATCAACAAGGTCTAGTCTCGCATTAATCCCATCCTTGGTCTTCCCTGGAATGTGCAAAAGTGTACTGACAAGGCTATCACAAACGTTTTTCTCCACGTGCATTACATCAATACTGTGCCTCACGTCAAGACTACGCCAATATGGAAGATTAAAGAAAATTGATCTCTTCATCCATATGTTCTTCTCACCCGAAGTCTTATGATTCTTACCGAGTAAGACATTGATACGTTCAACCCGACTGTAAACTTCCTCTCCGGTTAATGCCTTTGGAGCCATTCCATGCTCCGGCAAGCCGTTAAAACGCTTTCTTAACCTACGATACGGGTGGAATCTAGGAAGGAACCTCCTGTGACCTAGGTAGACCGTTTTTCTTCCATGTTTCAGTTGGTGGAAGTGAGTGTCTGCTTCACAGATCGGACATGCTTTATGCCCCTTCACACTGTACCCTGAGAGGTTTCCGTAGGCAGGGAAGTCATTTATGGTGGTGAACAGCATTGCACGTAGCTTGAATGACTCATTCTTATACGCATCAAACACATCTACGCCTTCCTCCCACAACTTCTTCAAGTCCTCAATCAAAGGCGCCAGGTAGACATCGATATCGTTTCCTGGCTGTTTTGGTCCAGAAATCATCATAGAAAGCATCACATACTTGCGTTTCATACAAAGCCAGGGAGGCAAGTTGTATATTACAAGGAGTACTGGCCACGCACTGTATGTGCTATTAAGAGTTCCATACGGATTGATGCCATCTGTACAGAGCCCAAGCCGAAGGTTTCTCGGCTCGCTGCCAAATTCAGGGAACATTTCATCTATTTTCTTCCACTGTGGAGAGTCAGCCGGGTGCCGAAGATATTTTCCGTCGGATATTCTGTCATCCGAATGCCATCTCAACTTCTTCGCCTTTTTTGCAGTGCCAAATAAACGCTTAAAGCGCGGTATTATTGGAAGATACCACAAAACTTTTACAGGTTGCCTTTTAGTCTTCCCATCGTCACAACCACCATCTTTCTTCACTTTGTATCGTGCGGTTTGACACTTAGGGCACTCACTCAGGCCTTCATACTCCTTTCTGTATAGTACACAGTCATTAGGGCAAGCGTGTATCTTTTTATACTCCATACCCATTGTCGATAGGATTTTCTTGGCCTCATACATACGATTTGGAAGTACATTATCGTCTGGAAACATATCACACAACAGTTCAAGCAGCAATGTGAAACTACTATCGGTCCACCCACAAGTTGCTTTTAAGTTAACCAAATGTAATGTTCCTGTGAGCCGTGTGTACTTACTCCCAGGGTACAACGGTGTCTCTGCATCACTCCGCAGGCTGTCATATTCATGCGATTGCGCAAAGGATTCTACCTCAACATCGTGAATCATTCTCTCCATTCTATCTTCATCTATGACATCCACAGCTTCCTTCTTGTGTGACGGACAATCAGTTACTTCCTCACCATGCCATATCCACCTTGTGTATCGAAGATTTATTCCATCACAAAGTAGGTGATCCCTTATAACTTCAACATCCCGTGTTCTCTCATTTAAACAATTGACACAGGGACAAAAATACTTCCCATTTTTGGCTGGAACGTTCCTTCTAGCAAATTCAATAAACTCTTCAACCCCATTCTCATATTCTTCACTTGTTCTCAAAGCATTCATCCAACTATGATCCATTCTATTACCACCTATGCCATTCACACTCAAGTTTAGAGTCATTGTCAACACTGGGAATTGCCTTTTACTATTTTGTTTTCCAAAATTTTGGCAACATTTCCCCTTAAAAGTGACACATCCCAAAATCAAAATAACAAACCATCTCAACTTAATTTAAACTAAACTAAACTAATTAAGAAGAGTAAAATAAAAATTCAGAACAGTAAAACAAGAGTAAAAAGCAGGAAGCTAATATTAATTCTTCTAACCAAAACAAAAGGACGAATACTTTAATTAGTGCCAATAAATATACCCTTTCTTAAAAGAAATAAAAATTTAGCCTCAATTCCTCACTAGTCTTTGGCCTCCTACAATTAATTATCAAAGCCAAATTCTATGTCTACCTACTAACACTCTAACAAGATAGAACCAAATCCTAATCAAACTCAATTCTTTCAATATCAAATCAAACAACTTTTAGAATATTCATAAATCAAAATCCAAACTTCCTAAATGCAATTTTTTTGTTCAAAAGTTTGCAAAAAAATTTCTCTATATGTATAAAAGCAAAAAAGACAAGTTATGCAAACTTAATATATAGTATTAGTTATAAATTTTTAAAACTTAAAAAAACACAATTTAACAATTTTGTAAGGGTTTTGTAAGGGTTCACTTACGTTAGATCACAAGTGATTCTTAAAAGTCTAAACAAATATGATAAATCACCCCAACATACATAACCTTTGACATATTAATCTAACATTAATTCAATTCTAACATTGTTAATTATAACAACATCTGTTCCCCAAAATAATTATTTACATTAACAATATTCTACAAACGCAGAATAATTATTTACATTAATAATATTAACAATAATTATTAACATCTGTTCACCAAATTAATTAATTATTTACATTAACAATAATTATTTACATTGTTAACCCACGCACCTGATTTTCTCAAAATCCAAGTGCAGAATCCAAGTGCATGCAGCAACAATATAACCCAGAACGCAGAATCAAGTGCACACACCAACAATCCAGAAACGCAGAATCCAATTGCAGCAACAATATTCTACAAACGCAGAATGTAAATTCTTAATTGCTTCACATAATAATCCAACTCACGCCTCATATGCACATGATCAAAAGAAACCCAGAAACGCACCTGAATAATTCTGAGAATGCTGCAGCAGCAGCAAATGGGAAGACCCACACGGGCAGGGAAATGGGAGAAGAGGGAAGACAAATGCAGGGGAGGGGAGGTGCGCCTTTGCTCAGTGAATGAGTTTTGAAGCTCAGCTCATGGGTTTGGGAGAAGAGAGGAAACGAATGCAGCAAGGGAAATGCAAATCTGAGACGCTCACGGGTATGGCTTTGGAATTTGTTCAGTGCAGCAGAAATGAAATGCAGCTCACGGGTTTGGGAGAAGAGAGAAAACAAATGCAGTAGGGGACATTAACGGGTATGGCTTTGGCACAGAAGGTAAAGCTGCCATGTACAGTGAATGAGGTGATGTTTCTGGGGTGTTTAGACGTCCCCAATCTCTCTGGGGACGTCTAAAGTTGAGTTTACACGTCCCCAGAGAAACTGGGGACGTCTAAAGTGCAGTTTAGACATCCCCAGTTTCCCTGGGGACGTCTAAACCCCACTTTAGACGTCCCCAGTTTCCCTGGGGACGTCTAAAGTCCACTTTAGACGTCCCCAGAGACACTGGGGACGTCTAAAGTGTTGAAATTTTACACATTCGGTCAAATTCATCCAGCGCCTTATCCACCCGCCAAATATTTAACTTTGGACGTCCCTAACTTAAAAAGGGGACGTCCTTTAGGGACGTAAAAGGTCTTGTTTGTAGTAGTGATTCATGCACAACTTAGGAACACACTGACGCATATTATCAAATAATCTTACTGTTCTGGAATCTCCACCACCACCACCAACTAATTAATTAGTATTTTGTGATAGGAAATCCAATTAATTAAAACAAAGATTTTTATACATATTTATATATATAAACAATAATGTGTTGAGTTAATTATACAATACATTTAAACTCCAAAATAGAGGAACTAATTAGCACATGTATGTTAAATCTTCTTAAAACTTTGTTATTTTTCTTTGACTTTGCATGTGTATTCTTATCACTCCCAACTAAGAATAGTATCATCTCCTCATTTATGAAATATTGTAGTTTCATGCAAACTTCCCATAAAAAGCCTTCTGGTAGATGAAGAGAAATCTTTATTACATGGAAGACAAACAGAGCGGTAAAACCATTGAGCCATCCATTGCTTCATATCTTTACTCCACACTTTCATGCTAGAATGGAGAAGAAGCTAAGTTTTGGCTATGGTTTTCATGTGGTGATGGACCATCCATTGCTTCAACTATTTGATCCACACTTTGGTGTGATTTTGTAGAGCAACTAAAAGTTTGGCTATGTCTATCTTGAGAGGATTGTGTCTCAAAGGCCTTGAATCTCACAACCTGTAGGTCACTCTCCTGGCGCTTGATTACTGGCACTTGGATCGGCAATTTTCCTTCAAGCATGCAAACAACAGAGGACATGGATGGTCTCAAAGTTGGAGATGGTTTAGTGCATAGGAGTGCCACCTCCAACATTCTCATGGCTTCCTCTGAAGAGTAATTTGAACCAAGACTTGGATCCACTAGCTCAAGGAGGTTTCCTTGCTCTTGAAGAACATAGGCCTTCAATTACACCAAAGCATGTAGTTGTTATAAATTCAATCAAAGTATTAGTTTATGAAGAATATATATTAAACATCAATGATGCTAAGTGTAAGAAGTACAACTGACCCAGTCAAGAAGATAAACAAACTCCTCTTTTGGCTTGTAACTTGTATTGCTTTTTCCACTTACAATTTCTAAAGCAACAACACCAAAGCTATAAATATCTGCTTTATCAGTTAAGTATCCTCGCATTGCATATTCAGGTGCCATATAACCACTAACAAGAGAACATATAATGTTAATAGTCAAGTCACAAGATAAGAATGTGAAAACCAAGTCTAAGAAGAATACTATACCAAATTTGAGAATTGATGTAGCGAAAAGATATAGAAGAGTACTCACATTGTTCCTGCTATCCTTGTGCTAATATGTGTATTCCCATCTTCATCAAGCTTGGCTAAGCCAAAGTCTGAGATCTTAGCATTCAAATCTTTATCAAGTAAGACATTTGTTGCCTTGATATCCCTATGCACAATTTTCAACCTTGATTCCTCATGAAGATAAGTTAATCCTCTTGCTATTCCTATACATATCTTCATTCTTATAGGCCAATCTAAGTGTAACTTTCGTCCTTGGCCACCTAACATTAATATCAATGACATGTTAACTTACAGAACCAAATTCAAGAAAATTTCTTACATCTTGCTATCAAGTCCTTCAATAAAATTTAAATATCAGCAGACATTGTTTCAAAGGAGTATATTTGTTTGAATAAAAAAGCCGAAAACACAACATCTAAATTTTATCTTTTAAAAGATAAAGGTATAACTAAAAATTTGTTGGTAAATAATTTATCACTGGATTTTAGATTTTCTACAATAGTATTATAAAAGAGTGACACATATACAACTAAAATACATACATATATACATTAATCTATTTCATTTTTTTTATACACGATCAGTTTTATCTTTCCTTATAATTCCATTTATGGAAATTTTTTATTGTAAAGAATTCAAATAATCCTCACCAAAAAGAGCACTAGCAAGACTATTGTTCTGCATGTACTCATAAATTAGCAACAACTGATTTCCTTCAACGCAACAGCCATGAAGCTTTACAAGGTTTGGGTGTTGCAAAGCGGAAATCATTCCAACTTCATTAATAAATTCACGATTCCCTTGCTTTGATTTTGAGGAAAGCTGCTTTACAGCTATGACAACACCATCTGATAGTACACCCTACAATTCAATCAATTCTTTAGTCTCAGTTTTAAAAATCATTCTTAAGCGTAACCTATACATCCTAGATATCTTTATATGTGCATTCAATTATTTAATATTGATTTAATAAAAATATGTTACATTAAATATTACCTTGTATACTGGTCCAAAACCTCCTTCGCCAATCTTATTTTCTGGAGCAAAGTTGTTAGTAGCACTTTTGATTTGCTTTAAGGAGAAATAACCCGTTTTTAGACCTAAACGTTCTGCATTTAAAGGAAGTTATATAAATAAAATCAAAATACATTGAAATTACAAGAACATATGCTAAAATCACTATTTATCCATTTGAACTTGCATGTTAGAGTTTTAAGCATATGAAAATCATGCCTTTTTACTATGTTATGCATAATTATCAATAGATGTACAAGCTTTATTATTTTAGATTTTGATCTTACGTTTGTCTTTTGAATATTTGCCACCCACGAAGCCCATCTTTCGAAGGACAAATATTATTAGTATGATAAGGAACACACATGATCCAGCCACAATTCCAGCAATGGCTGCAGCAGAATTCCCAGGGATTTTGAAGTCTACATTGCAAAATAGTATCGCTTATGATTCATATCAAAGTTAAAATAGTCATAACTTAGATTAAGCTAGAAAGAGTATGGACCAATAAATATGAGATTTTGACTTACTTGGGGTGACTGAAATAGCAGATATAAGAGGTCCATATATATTGTAATCAGGAATAGAGCAAGTTCCTTTCCCAGTCCAGTATAAATGAATCTCTACAGTGTTATCATTCACCTCAACATTAAAGTTTTTAACTATGCCCTTACCAACGCCACCAGCTTCCTTCATGATGTTGAAATCACTCAAATATTTCCTACCCTGTCAAGATATACATACAAAACTTTCAGCCTTCAGAACTTTTGTTAACGTGCATAGCAAAAGCAGTTGAATCATTATATTAGTCATAATCCTTTATGAATAAATTTGAGAGGGATGGGGGGGGAGATTAATGAGATTCACTTAACATTTAAATCTCTCCATAACTATGGCTCATATTTATAATTAGTTATTATTTAACCACCCACTAAAGAGATAAAAGAGTAAACATAGTGGAGAGCGAGCTCACTCAATACTTATTTATTGTTATAAATATGGCTGGAGAGAGTGTGGTACGATGGATTTGGAGGGAAGGAGAGGGGAAGGAAATCTTTTATGAGTTGAATTTAAAAAAATTGAGGAAGTGGGGTTACAAAATTTTAATAAAATGAATATGTAAGATAAAAGAATAAGAAAAATTAATTAAAAACTTTTAACCCCATTTCCTCATTTTTTTTTAAATCCAACTCAGAATTTTTTTCCCTCTGCTCACTTTTCCTCCCCTCCTCTTGTACCAAACAAGCCCCGGTTGCCCACTCATGAATAGAAAGAATTCAGATTCAACAAAGATATACTTACTTGAATCGAAACATCAAATATGCGTCTTCCAAGGCTGCTAAAAGTTTGATCATTAGAATACATAATCTCAGCAAAGTGTAGCTTGACATTGTAATTTCCATTAATCATACAGAGGCCATGGTACTTTAGAGACAAAGAGGAAAAGCGAGCTGTTTGGTAGAATGTTGGACCTGTAATGTTGAGAGAATGTATGTTTGTTGCTATGTGGTTATTATCATATCTTCTACTGGTGAATGATTCTCCAGTGCTGCTATAAGCCCATTTATCTTCACTGAGGAAAAAGAATGAAATACTTCCAGGATTTGTGTCGTCCTCGTATTTATTCCCATCATATTCAATTTCTAGTCCTCCACAATTTATGAACAATGAATAATCTGCATTTGTAGTGACAACCTCATCAAAAAAAATCACATTTATAGGATAATCCAACTTATCAAATTTATCATATTGTGATCTTCTCTTGTGAGAATATATGAATTGGGCGTGTTAGTTGTGCCCCTAGTTGCCCCTCAATTTTGGGACCATTCACAAATATTTTTTTATGATTTTCAAAGATTTAATACTTTATTGAAAAATTATAACAATTGAAAACAACACTATTTCTACCCATATCAAAATATCACTTATTTTATATATAATATAATGATAAAAAGAAACATAAAAAAAATTTCGTGAGGGCCCCAAAATTGAGGAATAGCTGGGAGCGTAGTTGACACAGCCCTAGCCTCGAGAAAACCTTCACATGACATAAAAATCTTTGTTAGGTCACCGTTATGTTTACTAAAGTTTGCATTATTAAGCTAAAACTCAAGAAGTTTTTGTGCTGATTTTTATTGAAAATAAAATACAATTAAAAATAAGTTATGTCATGAAAAAAAAGTTCATGAATAAAAGTTTAAACACTCACACTTGGGTTTTCCTACACAAGGAAGGCCCCTTTTCTGGCAAGCACGCCTGCAAGATGAATAAAAGTTACAATAAATGAATCAAAAGGGATTGGAATAATTGAAAGAAGACATACATAAGCATAATCTTACAGGGTGTTCGCTGTAGGTGACAAGCTGGAACCCAAGTTTCTGTTTAACCAAAAAACTTACTTAGAGTTGACTTTTAAAGAGAAAAAAGTTGACTTTTTGTTGATGGGAAAGGAGCGTACATATTATTGAACTGGCAAGTAACTGCAGAAGTCTCCGAAAAATTGTTGTAAGACAGGTCACTGGAAGAGAAAGTAGTGCCAAATCACACATGCAAGTTTTGTTTCCCTTGTTTTATGGTTTTTTGTATTACAGAAATTTTAGATGGGTTGGTTGGGCTTTTCTATAATTTATTTAAACTTTGAATGCTTATGGATAAAGCAATTAAAGAGCTAGGGAAAGAAGATTTTGTAAATATTTGAATTGAATTATTTTATTTCATTTTTGAAAAAAATATGGATCGAATTGGTGCATAGTCGTCAATATGATTGAAGCTAATTAATTTCAAATAATAATGGCATTGAACTATAGTAATGAGAAACAAAATTAAACTTTAAAAATTGTACTAACAAATAATTATTTTTGTTTTCTAGTAGTATCCATTCGGGAATTTTTCCACTCAGAGAATTTCCAGTTAGAAACCTGCATGCATGAGTAATAAAGAACAATTAAAAAAAGAGTAATTACATTCTACAATATTAAGTTGTATATATGCTTGCATACAATGCTCCCTTACATGTACTCTAGGGTCAAGTTACTTATGCTGTTTGGAATTTCACCGATCAATTTGTTGAAACTCAAATCTCTGCAATTAATACACAATTATATGCTTCATAAAATTAACTGAAGAATAATGACAAAATAATATATTCTAGCAGTAATATATAGTCAATAATATAAGTAATTACCCCTAAATCAAGAATTAGGTTGTCAAAAGTTAATATAATCATATAAAAGGATAAAGAACTTACAAAAGAGATAATTTTTCCATTTTACCAATGTAACTTGGAATGGAATCATGGATGGAGCAATTCATCAACATTCTGGGAGTAAAAGAGAGCATGAAAATAATAAACTTAATTGAAAATAGCTCATTTGTGATAAATATATGTACACCTTATTTTTTAACCTAACTTACATGAATTCCAAGGACGTCAAATTCTCTAGATTAGGAAATCTCATTGTCGTTGGTCCATTTAAATCAGATATAAACCTGAAATAGAAAAAAACAAAAAAAGAATAATCAATAATTGAAATTTAAATCCATAGCTAGTGAACAGTATGTAGACGAATTCCAAAAGGAATATATACACTCACAACTTTTTTAAATTAGTTAACTGAGATATGCTTGTAGGAATTGGGCCTTCCATAGAAGTTCCCTGCAAATACCTGCGCAGTAAAGTAGTCAAATTAAAACGGTAACTTAAAAAATAAATTAAAAGAAATTCTTCGAAAAGCTCAATCCCTTTAACGTTTTTTTGTTTGGGTTAATTTAATTGCTAGAATTAAAATTATTTCATTTTTTATTTTATTTATTTATTAACCTGGTAAAATATATATAATATCCCAGTTCAATTTTTATTTATTATTTTCACTCCATTAATCGCTTCCACTCAAATATTTTATTATTCTCCCACCACTATTGAGCATTAATTAGTTCAATGCTCCTACTCCTATAGGATGTAATATTGGGAATAATTGTATTATTCTGTGATAGAAAATCAGGAAAATCACTCTTAGGTCTCAAGCAAGCAAGATATTATCAGAAAGGTCCTTGGAGGTTGTAAAACACACTCAACAGGTTGTGAATACACGCTTTTAAGATTGTAACCAGGGACCTTTCTGATAATATCTTATTTGCTTGAAATCTAGGAGTGATTTTCCCTAAAAAATCACCTGAAAAGTGAAAAATGTCCCACATGAAAAAAGGAAATAAGTGAGTTTTATATATACCATATATGGTTATTTTCCCCCTTTTGACAGTATTACGCGAATTTTTCATGAAATGAAGGATCAAATTCCATTAAAGAACGTAGTATATTCTTCAAAAGGAAAGATTGGACTCACAGTACTTGAAGTTGGGTCCAGTTCCCAATAAAATTGGGTAATTTTCCTGATATATAGGTCCCATATAATGAACTACAAAAAGGGTTAGGAGAGGGATTTAAGAATCTAAAAGAGATCAACAAAACATTGAACTGAATGAAATGACTATTATACCACTCACAAATATTGTAGTTTTTTCAAATTGCCAAAACTTTCGGGCATCGTCCCTGAGAAGTTATTTCCGGCAAGATCCCTGCAAATCCCAAATTCTCACAAATAGAAAATACATCTAAAAAGAAATAGAGAAAATCTTTAAAATAAAACAATTGAATTATTCAAATTTTAAATTTGGTTGATAAATTTAGTGAATTCAATAATTCTACCTCACTAGCCCTCATTTGATTCGAACTCAAATAATAAATTGTACTATGTGTAACCTCATTCATCCATCTCTATTATTTTATTTTATTTTCAAAAAATACATGGTAAACTTTTTTTTTTTTACAAAAATACAAACTTCTTAATCACTCTCTCTCCTCTACAACTCTTTTTCAAACACTTTCTAGCCGACAAGGGTTCTGTTCAAAGGGCATTGCTAAACAAATATTTTTAAAAAGCAATTTGAATATATTCTTATCAAGCAATAAAAAATATTACTTTCTTAATCAGCTCGAGTTATGTATGCTGTAGAACATTTCACAAGGAACAAAAATAATCATACCAACATTTGAATATGTCATGAGTAAAATAAAGTATAGCATATGCATTCGATGATCCACCTCAAAGAGTGAGAGATTGTTTGTACAAAGACTTACTGGGGACTGAAAGGAAGCGCTTTAGGAAAAATGTTGCAAAGGAGAAAGAGAGTAATTAATGAGTCCGTATTTTTGTAAGAAAATTAAAATAATAGAGATGAATGGGTGAGGTTACATATAGGACTATTTATTAATTGAGTTGGAGTTATATGAGGGGTAGCAAGGTAAAACTATTAAATTCTAAAATCTTATTTTGGGATATATGACCCGACTTAGAATTTGTTGAATTTAATGACCTAATTTAGAATTTGAATAATTCAACTTTTTTTTTTTTTTTGAAGATTTTCCTAAAGAAATATGTAAAGTTATCTATAAAGAAGACTAATTCAGTTGTCACAAATTTTACTAAGATAAAAGAAAAATCATCTGTAAATAAAATAATATTCTTACAATATGCGTAGCTGCTTCAATTTTCCAAGACTAGAAGGAAGAGTTCCTTCTAACATAGTATCTATCAACAACCTACAGAAAATTTAAAGCAGCAAAACCATAAAACTATTTCTCAGAAAAAAAATAGCAAGTTTTATAATAACTCAAAATGTAATTAATTATTCACACTTACAACTCCTCCAAAGATGTAATTTCAGCAATTTCCTTTGGAATTGGACCGCTGATTGGGTTACGCATAAGGTTTCTAAAACATAAGTTTAAGGTATGAATAATATTGCATATGGTCAAATAGTTCGAGTTTTGTATAGATGAAAATAATAACCATATTCACAACCTTTTTTTTTAATCACTTACAATGTAACAAGAGGGAGCCTAGCAAAGCTCCTTGGGATTGGTCCATTTAGACAGTTTCGAGGCAACACACTATGACATATAAAAACTACATTTTAGATCACAAATTCCCACATTTCAACCAGGCATATATACATATATTCACATCAAGGATATTATTTATATATATATATATAAAAACCAATAATGGGAACTAAAAAAATTCATTACTTACAGTCGTTGTAGATGGGTTAGGTTCCCAAATTCACTTGGTAAAAGCCCAGACAGATTGAGACCACTCATGATGCTGTCATAAAAAAAATATAACAAAACTATATACATAGCACTAACATATATTTGAATATTAATTTTATTGTGATGTGCCACAAGACCTTATTATATTATGAATATTATAGAAATATATCCCAAGGTCAAATCAACTGGTTTTGAGTAAAGAAAGGAAAAATAATAATACTAAAGAAGAAGAAAACGTTTTCACTGTATTTGGACCTAATTAAACACAACTTAATTCATATTGGAGCTTGATTTGGATCCAAATTGAAAGGAGTCACCTTGTACTTACATATTTGTAACATGACAAACTTTTCCTCTTGAGAAACTGCAACTGCATGTTACATTCCTTGTGACGTTCTTCTGTTCATTGATAATCTCATTTTTGAAGCCTCCATCGATACAAGAACGTGGGGTCACATTCCAATTTATGTTCTCTATCTTCGATGATATTAGTTCTAAAACTTTCACTGCATGCATCAAACAAAAATCAGTTTTTTTCTTTTAAAAAGGAGAGATCATTCACGGTAAAGAAATAACAAATAAACGAATAAAACTAAATCATTATAGCTTTCAACCTTTGGAATCTTGTTGGCAGATTTTTTATTTTTTTTAAAGAAAAACATACTTTTCATTCTGTCTTCTTAGTTCAGTTCTTGGAAAGAAAATGAAGGAAATGGAAGAGTTCATAAATATAAATAAAATAATATATACTAAGAAGTAAGGAACCTTCATCTTCTAGTATGAGTTGAGCATTTGATCTGTAGTCTGTGAAAACATTCAAGGCAAAGAACCCAAATGTGAAAAGATAGAAAAGTTTAGAGCTTAAAATGTCAAACTCCATTTTATGTTGTTGCAATTTGGAGAAAATAACTTTCAGAGGGAATGAAAAAAGGAGGAGGAGAAGCAGAGAATCACATAATAACAAAACTCAAGAGAAATAGGAGCCTTGAAGAAAAGAAAAGCAAGTCAGTATTTTTAAACTATCCATTGCCATGCCTCTGATCAGAATGGTCCCTATTTGATAGCTCAAGTCAATTTGCTTTGTCCCTATTATGTAGTGGCAAATAGGACCACTGGGAGCAAAGGCATTGTGCAATGCGTGTGAGGACTGTTAAACAGATAACGTTGGTTGACTTAATGGTTGTGACATTTTTTCACTATTTTGAAAACTTCATTTATATTTTACACCATTTTCTTGAATAGCTTTTTTACACCCCAATCAAATTTAACAGCTAAGACATTTTTTCACCATTTTATAAATTTTATGTGTATTTTTCTATCTAAGAAAAGTTTATGATGCCAAAGTGTCCATAGTGGAATGTATCATGGGTAAATTTCCAATTTAAAAACTCTCAGTAGGATGTTTTTTTTAATCAAAATTGAAGATAGAGGATGGCCCCATATATTGTAATGGCAGAAGAGAGGACGATGACCCTATAAGTTGAATCCATACAGCGAACAACAATTGCTTGATTTGGCTTCGAAAGTTTCTTGGTTCCCAAATGAATTGGCCTTTTTGAGAAATAAATCCTTAATTTGCAGCGAGTATATGGAATATTGGTGAGAGGTTTTCTTTTCTTTTTTTTGTTTTTTTTTTGTTTTGGTTCAATTTAACCAACCAAGAAATCAACACATGTATATATGGTGGTATATTTCTGAAAATGTAGGCCATCAGGAAGGGACCAGTGGGCCGGATCTGTCATGGCTTTTGTCAGGGAAAATATGAAAAACAAAGTCACTCCAGGCCTATAAATATTCTTTGGACCAGCAATAATGCAAGTGACAAAGGTAACGATGACATGAAAATTGAGTCATGAGTGAATCTTAGGAGAGTAGATACTCTTTCTCATCTTTTTTTAGTACTCATCTCCACCCTTAGATAAAAAACAAATAAATGATTTAGATTTCATATTTTATAAAATTATTATTATAATATTTTATAAATAATTTTTTTTTATTTTGTTTATGTTGTTGTTATGAATTGAATAGTTTTCACTGTTTAAAATTATTTATTTATGTTTATAATAGTAATAATAATTTTATAAAATGTTAAATTGGAATGATCTAATTTCTTCATTTAAAGGTGGATATGAGATTTTTAAAAGAAAATGAAAAAAAGGGGACAAAACCATAGATGGAGAGGGCTTTTTTTTTTCTCGTTTTCAGCAAAATTAAAGAGTGGCAGCTACGATTAAAACTAGTTTATTTGTTGAGTTTTAATCGACCGAAGTATATATGACATGACACTTTGAGTTTGAGAGCAAGCAAGTATTCCTCTATATTGTGATATATTTCTAAAAATGTGGACCATCAGCAAGGGACCAATGGGCCGGATCTGTCATGGCTTTTGTCAGGGAAAATATGAAAGACAAAGTCACTCCAGGCCTATAATAATTCTTTGGACCAGCGATAATGCAAGTGACTTGGGCAACGATGACATAAAAATTGAGTCATGAGTGTATTTTAGGAGAGTAGATCTACTTTCTCATTTTTTTCTTAGTATTTCATCTCCATTTTTAGATTTTAAATAATAAATGGTTTAGATTTCATATTTTATAAATAATTTTTTTTTTATTTTTTTTGTATTAAAGTTATGAATTGAATATTTTTCACAGTTAAAATTTATTTATTATGCTTATAATAGTAATAGTAATTTTATAAAATAATAAATTAGAATAATCTAATTACTTCATCGAAAGGTGGATGTTAGACTTTTTTTGGTACATGATATGAGATTTTTATAAGAAAATGAGAAAGAAGAAAAGGACAAAACCTAAACCTTGTATTTTGTAGGTTAGGACTCTTGAAAATATTTTTTGCCACATCTAGTCACTAATGGTGTTTGTTCTAGTGGAAGGAATTTTGATCGTTTGAAATTTAAATAGATGATCTTAAATTTGAGTCCGTGTTAATGCAAAAAATTGTCTTTGCTCAAGGTTAACCCAATTGGGCTCAACAATGGTCAAATATGGCCTAATTGGATAGCTTTATAAAAAATAGTTCGTCCACGTTAATTTGTTTTGTACACCACAAACCAATTCGCTTTAAAAACCAGAGTTTTGAAACCTGGACCGAACCAGCTTGTCCGGCCCGGGAACCAGTTGGAAACCAATTCGATTTAGGGTCCTGTCCGGGTCAATAATTTTTTAATTTTTTTTTGAAATTTTGATTTTTTTTTATTTTTTCTTTAGAATTCCATATTAATAAACCTAAAATATTTAATTTCTTGTAGGTTTTGTCCCAGTTTGCTCCGGTTTGACTCCGATTTGATCCACTAACCCTTGACCCAATACCTCAACCAGTTCAGTGACCGGTCCAAGTTTCATAACCTTGAAAAAACCCGCTTCCCCATCGACCCACCCACACTAATAATTGGTCTAAGTCAATTTGCTTTGTCCTCCACAAACCAATTCTACTTTTAAAAACCACATCCCCCCACCCCTATTGGTCCAAGTCACTTTGCTTTAAGAAAACCAATTCAACTTTGAAAAGTCATCCACATGTAAAACATGTCAATGATCTTATGTTATGAAAGTATATGTGATAATATATCAAGAGAGAATTTTAAGAGAGAAGATCTATAAAATTTTAAGAGAGAAGTTCTCATTCAGTTCATTTGAAACAATCGATTACAAGCATTTATAGTCAGGAATCTAACCCTGGTTTCATGACCATGGTTACTTTATTAACCCAGGTTACATAACTATAGTTACTTTATATCTTCTTTATGTCCTCATTAAAAACTTTACTAGGAAAAACCGAGTGGGATAAAAATCTAGTCAAAGAAAAGAGTACATCATTCATTGATACACCGTGGAGTGCTGCCTCACTAAAAACCTTTCTAGGAAAACCCAATAGGACAAAACCTAAATAAGGAAAAAATAGTACAGCGTGTATCGACTTCCCCTCTTGACAACATCAGTTGAGATCTTTGAGTCTCCACAGACCAATGTCATGAACAAGCTTTTCAAAGATTGTACCTGGAAGTAACTTCATACATAAATCTGCTAGATTTTCACTTGCACTAATTTCCTGGATATCTATTTAACCATCGGATTCCATTCTTAACATTAATTTATTGACATCTCATTATTTTCACATATGTCAGGTACCTAGATCTCTTTTAGGACTACAACATTCTCTTCTGGAGATATCTCTACTAGAGATAATAACTCTTCAGAGATGGCTCTCCTGAAGCCACTAACTTTTCTGGAGCTATAAAGTTAGTATTAATTATGATATTGTTAATTGAGAAACAAGTCATCATAATTTAGGAAATTAATTGAGAATTAATTCTCTTGATTACTAACTTTGAAGGCAAGAAGGGTGTACATCATTTTCTAATTAGTA